>PVJH01005017.1:0-117477 GCA_004026705.1 Nesogale talazaci
GCTGTGCAGAGAGCCACACTTGTAGACACCCTTGCTGGGACTTCTCCAACAAACAGTTCACAGTCCAGGGGTTGTAGAAGAGAAGACCCAGGTAAGTTACAGAAGTGGGGTGTGTTAGGGTTCTCTAGAGAAACAAAACCAGGACACTGATAATTCTCTCTATATATTTATATAGATAAAAATTTATCTAACAAGAAATAAACAGTTAACTAAACTATAAAGCAATACAAATGGCTCAGTGCAACTCACTTGCATGAGACAGCCAGCACACGGGCAGTCCTCGGAGTGTTGAGGGCCGCCGAGTAGTCCTCTGTAGAGCAATTCAGGCTGTCCGGCCACAGGCAGCAAACAGCAAAGCAGGTCACCAACAGTCAGCCAGATGACAGAGTCCAACAGTCCCCAGCTCAAGAGATGTATATTCCAAAAGGGTGGCAAAACAGGGCTTGAAGGAACCTCAACTCACAGCAACACAGCCCATGGATTAGGCGTCCCACAGGTAGTGTAGCCGTGTAGCTTGGAAGTTGAGGCACAGGACAAACAAGGCAGCCTGGCTGGTCCGAAGATCCAAGAGCAAGAAAGAAAGGCTGGGATTTGCCAAGCCATTTATATGTCTGCCCTTCAATTGATCTTACATATGTTCATTGGCCATGTTGTCACAACAAACTTACCTATCTTCTTTGACCATGTTGGCACAGCAATCCTACCTATCACATGGGGTGAAGGCCCTACCATTCGTTTAAATTATTTACGAATGAAAAGGAACTCTGATCAAAAAGTATACATAAAACCTTTCCATTAAGTAATTTTCAAGATGAACTCAATGGTGTTAATAGTGTGACAAGGTCAGGTAAGAGGCCTATAATCCCAACCCACATACACTGCCTTTGAGTTGAATCAAATTTACAGCAACCTTATATAGTGCAGCAACCCTATATAGCATTTATGAGACTGTGAGTCTTGATGGGAGAAGACTATCTCATTGTCTCCTGCAGCACAGCTGATCTTGTGATTGGCAGCCCAATTCTTACCTCACAGCACCCCCTGAGCCCCTTTGAAGCCACGTACGTGTTGAGCACCAATATCTAACACTGCTCATTGCAAAGTGTTTCTTCCTTCATTGGATAAGTTCACTTTTTTTATAAGTTCATTTTTTTATCCCATTTCAATTTAATCACATCCCCCCTTCAGTCTGCTGAAATGAATGCTTTATTGCTTTTCTAATAAGAATATTTATTTTTTTAAAGAAGAATTTTATTTCCAAAAACCAAGACAGCTAGGTGTTAAAAGCAGGGACCATGGTTGTGAAAGGAACGTGGTTGACAAGAACAAAGTTTGGGCAAAGAGAAGCATTCCTATAAAAGAAAGATTGAGGAGGAGGAGGACTTGATGAAATGCTCTGTGCTTACTCTGTGTCAGACAATAGAGATGAGGAAGTGCTGACGGCTTGGGGCAGCTGACCTGGCTGGGGAGTCTGGCACTTTAACACCAGTGGCAGGAAGTATGGCCTAGGTCACAGACTGGGCGGCTCGAGGGCCATGTGTGGCTCTTTCAGTGTGAACGTGCAGCTCTAAAGTAACATTGAAAACATTTGAAGGGTCTTACTTCAGAACACAGTGATTTCATTTGTTTCGAAAAGCATATTTAAGGCTCTTGAGTGATTTTAAAGTGGCTAGAAGGGACAGGATTGGCTCTTGGGTCTCAAGAGTTTGCCAACCCCAGACCTGGAGCAAGCCTTGAACGGGGAAAACAGTTAGTATGCTCTGCTGCTACCTGAGACATTAGACATAAATTCACCTCGCAGCCCCTCAGTAGAAAGGCCTGCAGGTCCACTTCTGAAAACCAGTCATTGAAAATGGAGCACAGTGCTCTGTCACACAGGGTTCCGGAGAAGTGGGGGTGGAAGCAAAGGCGGCAGGGTGGAACGTAAAGGCTCTGCCCTTGGAACTGGCCGAGCCAAGACCAGGTGCTGATGAGGCAGTGGCCTGCACTGCCTCGTCACAGGCTCTCCCCGTCCTGCAGGCAGGCTCACAGGAATCGTATACTTTCTTCTTCAGGGATTTTACAAGTGCTTGTTGAACACGGGCATGATTGAAAAGGAAATTATGTAAGCTTGCCATTAAATAAATCATCATAAACACCTAGACTCATCTCTTGTTGATCATTTTACTATTTGGCACAAATGATCAAGCGCTTTAACTATTAACCCAAATGGAGGTGGTTCAAATCTACCCAGTGATACTGGGAAGCTCTAAAAGGTCACAGCCATGAAAATTCCTATGGGACAGTTCTCCTGGTACACTTAGGATTACAGGAGTTGGAATCAGCTTTGTGGCAACTTACACCAAACACTGTATTAATTGTTGTGGCAGTTCCATAACTCTTGTCAACTTGACCACAGGATCTAGTCTGTCAATCAGGTGACAGCTTGATGACCTCATTTGGAGGCACAACAGAAATAAATAGTTCCCTAGAGGCCAGACCTCATCTCTCGACATTCCCTTTTCTGCTCTTGAGACACTCAGAGAGCTAGAGATGCTCTCTGTCAGAGTTGAGATGCTGCCACTACAACTGGATCCACAAGACCTTCTTCTGTCCACTGGCCTGTGGTCTTCCTTCTGTGTTGGGTGAGACTAAAGAAGAACTTATGGGCTAGTATTGGACTTATGGACTTGCCCTGAAACGGGTTGGGTTGTTTTTCTCAATACACAATTGCTATTTTATAGAAAGCTCTTTCTTACACACTTGAGTGTCCCTGGATTTGTTCTCTGGTCAACCTGGACTAGCACAACAATCAAGGCTATTTGCGGCAGAGGGGTTCTGTGTCGGGTTGCAAACCTAAGGTCAGTAGTTCAAAACAACCAAATTGTCTGAGCAAGAAACATGGGACTTTCGACTCCTGTGAAGATCTACAGTCTTGGAAACCCACAGGGAAGCAGTGCTACCCTTACCACCAAGCTTGCAAAGTGCCATCATCGATTTGGTTGGAGGTCATATCAATTATATCTCCAAGGCGAAAACATTGTCTGAGCAGCTGCGCATCAGTTCCCAGCCCTGTATTTAGTGTTATCATATCAGTAGCTAGAAAATGGCCAAGAGATGAGTGTTCAAACAATGGAAATCAGCAAATGCTATAAACCAGGGATTTTATTTTAATTTTCTTGTGCACTAATTATTAAACATTTACCTGCACACCCCTGCCTGAAATCTACAAAAGTTTGCTTTCCATATTCTATTGGAAAACGGAGAAGAATCTGTGGTAGTTACATAATTTCATGTCAACTTGATAAACGAAGAGTAGGGGTGGGGTCTACCCTGTCAATCAGGTCATAGCCTGATGGTGCTTCCCTATGAGCATGGCCATCTCATAAGGAGGGTCCTGGGAACCGCCCTCTCTCTCTCCTTCACTTTTCTGCTGGTGAGTCAATCAGAGTTCTGCCAGATCCCTGGAGATGCATCCACCAACCTCAGTCCCCAAGCCTTTTCACCCACAGGCCTGTGATAGTCCTGCTTTCTGCATCATTACATGTGGCTGTGTGAATCTGAAGAGGGATATGGACTGGTATGGGACTTACGGACTTGAGTAGAACTGGACTGGGATATTTTCTCAATATATGTGTAGTTCTTGATATAAAGCTCTTTCTTACACATATATATCACCTGATTTGTTTCTCTAGTCAGCCCAGTCTAACACAAAACCTCTCACACATTCCCCTTTTTATATGATACTGCTGTGTTCTCCAGGAGCCCTGATGGCAGAGTAGGTTATACATTGGGCTGCTATCCACAAGTTCAGCAGATTGAACCTGTAGTTCTTCATCTGAGAAAGATAAGGCTTTCTACTCCTATAAAGAATTACAGTTGCTGAAACCCACAGGGGCATTTTTTTCTCTTTCCTGAAATGCAATTCTAAGTCAAAGATCAGTGGGGAGCTGATCTTTATTGGTCTGAAATACTTCTCGAAGATCAAATTTCTTGTCAAAAAAGTAGTATCAACATCAGTAACCAGTTCTGACACCCTGTGTGTCAGGGTGGACCTGTGCTCTACTGGGTGTTCCACGATAGAGTTTCTAGGAGTAGATCGCCAGACAACGTCTTCTGAGGTTCTGGGTGGGCTCAAATCTCCCACCTATCAGTTAACATCAGAGCACATTAACCACTTACACCACCCTAGGTCTTGGTTCTATGTTATTGTTAGGGGTTATGGCATGAACTCTGATGCTTAGTGGTATCTTGTGACAGAATAGAATTACTGTAGCTACCTGGGAGGAAACAATTGAGTGGTTTCCTCCTAAAACGATTCAACCCCCAATGCCCTGCCATCTGGTTGATTCTGACACAGAGACACTGTGAGGCAGAACAAACCCTGAATGGGGTTTTCAAGGCTGTGATTCTTACATAGACTGGCAGATCCCTCTCACGGTGGAGTGGCTGGTAGGTTTGAGACACCAGTCTCTCAGTCGGTAGCTGAGTGCTTAAGGGAGCCTCCTGCAAGGATTACAACTTAGGAAACCCTATGAGGCTGTTATGCTCTGTGATACAGGGTAGACATGAGTCCAAATGGCCTTGATGACCTTTAGCATCAGCAATGTTTAAACCTAGATTTGTTCGGAGTATGAGTATAGAGAGTATTGTACCATCCATTCAGTTTGATGATGTTTCTTTCACTCTTTATCTTACTTGACTCCTCTGGGGGTGTTGCATAATGCTGGCCATGGTCTTTTTTTGGAAACATTTCCTTCTCAATAAATATGTTGGTTAGACACACCTAGATCACAATAAAATGCTCAAAAAACGAAGGGAAAAAAACATTCCTTCTCTTGGCTTCTTAGTAAACCCTCCCCCTGAATGTTTGGATCTTTCCCCACACGTCTCTGGCCAACCTCTTCAGTTGCAGAGCCCTTAAATGTTGATGTTCTCCATCCGGTCTATGTCTACATTTGGAGGTACAGTTTTGCAAAGTTACAAGAACCTTTGTAAATGCATGGATTGTCAAAAACACATTGATAGTACAGCTAAGTAAACTGTGAACTTAAAGATATGCATTCCATTTGTTTATGGCCATCACAATAACATATGTCTTTAGCATAAAAAACAAAATTAAGATGCCCACAAAGGACATGGTCTGGGCTCCTTGAACTCTCTGGACATGATCTTTCTGGAGTCTATAGTTTTCATCTTCAGCACTCCTCTCTTTTTGCTCAGCATTATTTTCCTAGAGAAGTCATCCATCTCCTGCCTTGGGATAAGGCCTATCACTAGCCTATATAATTTCATGCCTCAGCCTCCGTGAATTCTTCTTTGTTATCTTTTCAACAATATCCTAACATGGTCAACCTAGTCTTGTCGCACAGTCTCCCGATAGTTGTAATTTCTAACTAGCCCTCTCAGCCATGCGCTATGAGATTTCCCAGGACAGAGACCCCAATGCTAGTGAGTAGCCCAACTGTAACTACTCCGTGACCCTCTGGTTATGTCCCCTATGGTTCCTTGTGATATGTATTTTCCTTTTTTTTTCTACACTGGTGCACTGAAAAGTTTTAAATTGACTGATAAGACCCTAGGATATCTATTCATCAGGCTCTATGCTGTTTGCCATACATACACCCCCTTGTACACTTCTGGTTTGTTGCTATCTTGTCCTCAGGTGAGACCCCCTGTGGAGCTGTGATGGAGTGTGCTGTACTTCACTCTCTAGAACCTGTGGATACTAAATTCTATTTGCTTTTTAGTGTCTCTGTGTGAGTCTCACTTCCTCATAGAGCATCTGACATACTACAAAAGGCATTTGTGTTAGTCCAGGTAGACTAGAGGAACAAATTTCATAGACACACATATAATGAAAGGGTTTATATACAAAAGAATGGAACATTGAGAAAGCATCCCAATTCAGTCCAATCCAGTTCAAAGTCATAAGTCCGACATTAGCCTATATGCCTGACACCGGACTATAATGTCTCCTTCCTACTCACGAAGTCACAGTGGGTGCAGAGTCCCGGCGCTGGCAGGGGTCTCCCCATGGCTCCTCGCTTCCAGGGCTCAGGGTTCATCAACAGCATCCAGTGGTGGCAGAAGCAACTCATCGCTGGCAGGGGTCTCCACATGGCCTCTCCAGCTTCAGAGGTCTGGCTCCATCAGGGAAAAGCCATGTGGCTTCTCCTCTGGCTCCTTAGACACTGCCATCTTGTCTTGTCCGTGATTCATCGTCTCTGAGACTAACTCCCAACAATGGGGAGATAGCGTCTCATCTTCACAAGGGAAATATTGTGAGATTTCCCAGACGTATCAGGAGAAAGTCATGCCCACACAGAGGCCTCATTGGCTACTCAATGGCTATCTGCAGATTAACAGGCTAGACTCCACCCCTACATCGCAATCATGAAATTAACATAAGCATATGATGGCCACAGCATTAATAGACCTCTTTGTGGTTGACATTAAGAGAAACCTTCAACTACAGCAAAGCGTGTCTCCAAATTGATATACTCAAGGGCAGGATCGATTCCTTACTCAAATAAGTAGAGGATATAGTGAATACAAACTTCTCGTTCTTCAGGATTTGCAATGCATATTATCAAACTAAAGACACCATACAGCCCTGTGTTAACTGTAGTCTACAGAATATCTTTCAGAATATTGTCCTAAATCGACATTCTGAATCGAGCTCTATCTCTTAAATTTAGAGAAGTCTTTCCCAATGCTTGCTCTATTCTTGCTTGTTAATATGTACATTAGGCTGGGTCCTCTAGAGAAGTCTTAAATTTAGAGAAGTCTTTCCCAATGCTTGCTCTATTCTTGCTTGTTAATATGTACATTAGGCTGGGTCCTCTAGAGAAGCAAAACCAATGCACTGATCAGCGTATACCTAGAGAGAATTGTATATCAAGAAAATGGCTTAGTTATAAAAGCATGCCAGTTGAGTCTAGGAAGGTTCCAAGTACCTGTGTCAGGTGTTATGCTGGAGGTTTCTTCTGACTTGAGTAGCTTTGGGGCCTAATGAACCCAAGATCAGTGGGAAGACTACAAATTAGTGTAGGCAGAAACCAATTATTCTAAGGTCAGCACATCACATTTGTGACTGGAGATGTGAATCCAACCAAGGTAAGCAAGTCAGATGGCTCCCAACATAAGCAGGCAATGTGGCAGACCATTGAAAGACCAGAGATCGATAAGCCAGGGGCAGGGTCATACCCAGAAAAAAGCCAGCAAGCTTTTTCCACAGTGTTCACCTGTATAAGAACTAGGCCACACCCCAAGGAAACTTCAATTTCATCAGGATGACCTGAGTAATGGGGTTGCATTCTACCCTACTCTTCTTACAACCGCTCATCACAGATCACATTAAGGTATTACTGACATTGTGTTAGGTCCTATCATGGGAAATTACTAGGCCTTCACTGCCAACACTAAGAATCCTGACCCAGCTACATTGACACAAAACCTAACTATCACGATTTCCAAAAGAAATTTTGAATTAACATGACCATAACTGACATAATTTTACCTGACCCAAAACTTTATTTCCTCTTATATCCTTTTCTTTCTGAATTCCTTTTGCACTCACTCCCCCCTCCCCACCCCACACCCATAGTTGATTAAATTGACCCAGAAGAAGACTGAGAAGACCTTGTGGATTTCTCTGTCTCCCCTTCACCTGTTCCATTTAAGTTGGTGTTTCAGTGGTAGAATCCTCAGCTTCCATTCAGGAGATCTTGGCCAATGTACCTCATTCATAATCACCATACAACTATCAGTGGATTGGTATTGCCTTTGAAACTAATCAGGTTTCTGTAGAACTTCAGATCTGCTTATGAAAATCAGCCAATGAAAACCATGAATTACAAAGATATGATCCAAAATTGATCACAGTGGTGTGCATGGAATCACCATGAGGTCAGAGCAGGTTTGACAGCAGTTTACAATAAGAGTAAAGTGTTGGACCTACCTCATCAATATGTTTCTACCTGACTCTCTCCTTTTTATCCAACCTCATTTCTTCCCAGCCCCTTTTCCTTGAACTATAGTACTATCTTTCTCCTTGTACTCATAAGATGGCTCTGAAGCACAAAGGGATGATATTGCTCTCATGATTAATATCCTTTGTGACTTTCTGTTATGCACAAAGATTTTCCATTGCTCATTTTGAATTGGCACGACATTATAAATGTAAGATTTGGGGATGACCCTCTCTTCATTCTTCCCAGGTGATTTAAACAAAAAGTCCGAGGTTGCCTTTCTTTGGGGATCTTACTGTATCTCTTTTGGATTTAAACAGGCATCAAGGATATTAAAGCTGAGTTTGGAGAGCATGAAAATAGGAGCTTTTCCTTGATGTTTAATTTAATTTCATATTTTTCATTTTGGTTATTTGTTTCTGACCACAGAAAATTGAGAGCTGACTGTTTAGGGAATCTCTAGACCAAATAGTCCGAAGCAGGTTCTTGATTAAGTTAGGACACAGAATGTTAAATCCCATAACTTCATTTAACTGCTCTACAAACTGGTGAAAAACTTGCCATCTGTTTCAAAATGATATTTTCGAAACATCTAATGGTACAAGATGTTGTAATACATAAAAAGCAGATTTTAGTAGCATAATATTTATAATAAGATCCCAACTTAGTTTTTTCACCTTTGTACTTTCATGTGTTGGGATTAATATGAATTCTTATTTAAGGAGGAAGAAAAATGGTGGAAGAGTGTATTCTAAATTACTAGTAGAATTTAATTATTTGAGGGTGATCTGGTCATTTTCATACTTTTCTAATTGTGTTTTGTAACATGTCATGAATATGAATTGATTTTAAAGCAAACGTGTGATTTTAAAAAATCCTCAAAAAATGTTGGCAGCCCACAAGACAGATCAATCTAGTCTCCTTGTTCCAACATGACCTCAATGCACCTCTCTTCCACCCTCAGTTTTCTGTTTCTTCCAGAAAGCCTGGTGTTGAGTTTAAATAGTCAATAGTACACTTTCAGTGCCCACCCATGTGGTTTGGCATTTAACATATTTTCCAGGAGAAGGTAGTGCAACCCAACCATGATGACAGCCCTTCTAAGAAAGCACCGGCTACTCTGTACTGGAGTTTAAAAAGGAACACTGTAAACTGGGTTTATCTCAAAATACCAAAAGGTTTCAATAGTAATTTTTAAATTTTGCACTTAATTTATACTTACTATTTATTTTTATTTATTTGTAGACCAACCGTCTTTCATAACTGGATATTTTATCTGTTCTTTATCTACTTTATCTAATCTAGTTTTTGTTTTAATAGGTGGTCTTATAGCTGGAATGCTTACTGGCCAACTGTCCCATTGTTTACAGAGTTTACATTTAAATATCCAAAGAAATCTTAGATTAATTTTACATTACTTGTTGTGGGTTAGTGGTACATTTAATTACTTGTTTTATTTAAAAAGCAGGATACTGGACAAAGAGTACTTTTGAACGTGTTTGGACGTGGTTGTCTTAGCTATTGAGTGCTGCTATAATATAAATACCACAATTTCATGGGTTTAGCTAACAGAAATATCGTCTCACCGCTGAGGAATGTAGAAGCCTGACTGTAGAGCACTGGCTGGGGGGGACTTTCTGTCACGGATGGCTCTGACTGATTCCTCTGTCTAGGGCCTGGTGCTCCTTGCGGATCCCTGTGTGTCTCTGCAGCAATCCTCTCTTGGCTGGAGAAGGTGCTCAGCACAGGGGCGCCAGGGCCAGAGGGAATGCTTTGCTCCTGGCTCCTCATTCTTGTTGGTAATCAAGGCCTTCTCTTTTCAGCGAACTTCTCTCACCTTTTATCATACAGGAGGTAGAAGGTGAAGGAGGCCACACCCTAGGGCAACTCTTCTTCATTGGATCAGGGCTATGAATGGAGGAAGAGTATATTGCCTTCCCTCCTCACTGTGTTATCACTGGTTGGCTCATCATGTCAGATCACCTGATGGGGAATTTTCGACATGACTCCATAACTGACAGATTAGATCATGTAATTGTTAGACTACTGAGGATCATGCCCTAGGAAAATGGACACATATTTTTGGGGTGTGGTAGGGATGGTGTCACAATTGAATCTAAAAAAAAGTTTTAAAATTTTATCTAGCTGAAGAATTAGTTTAAACCAGTGAAATTTCCATAAAACAGATATATATATATAGTGTGTATATAACACAATTCACTGCCTTCAAAACAATTTGAATTCACAGTGATGACATAGGACAGAGTCCAACTGTCTTTTTCTAAGGCTGTGTATTTTTATAGGAGCAGAAAGCCTCATCTTTCTTCCCAGAAGCTGCTGGTAATTTCAAAGCTGATTATAGAGCTAAGAAAGAAAAACAAAACATGTGTATTCAGTTCAAAAGAGACAATTATCCTCTTATTTTGCTATTTTGTTACACTGATAAAGTTTAAAATACATCTAAAAATCTCTGAAATAAGTAATAATGTCATTTCTACACTAATGAATCATAATGCAAGACTCATGCCTCTTCACATATTATCACTCATGACCTGAGTACAGTAATTTGTCTGATAATTTAGAATTAAAAATGACCATATAGTGAAATATGAAACAAACATCAATTTGGGGCAGTTTGTCCAATAGAGTGTTCTATAATGATAGACATGCTCTAGTCTCCTGTGCCCAATACTGTAGCCACTAGCTATATATAATTATCAATCTTTACTGTGTGGTGAGTGCAACTGAGGGACTGAGTTTTTTCTTTAATTTAATTTTAATTAATTCAAATTTAAATAGCCACATGTGGCTAGCAGCTACCATTGAACCTCACATCTCTAGAGATAGAATTGCTTGAATTATATTCAGATAAAAGTATTCATGGATACTTGCCACTGCGTAATGTTCCTTTTGCTGTAATAAAATCAAAGTTAGAACTTGCCTAATTTCCCCCAAAAAGACCAAATTAACTGTTTTCATTACCTCTTTACTTCCAGTTCTTCCCTGGCAGATGGTGGGAAATGAGAGCTCCATCTATTTCCCCTGAGAATATCATTGGCTTTTCACTCTATACCAACAATTGTCTACTTCAGCCCCAGGAGCTCTCTTGATGAACTTCAAACTGATTAAAAACTGAAATCCTTTATTTTCTCCTTATAGGAGAACAATGAGCCAATAATAACATTCTTGTTTTCATATATGACTAAAAAGCATTCATAAGTAATCTACTAAGAATTATCAAGGTTGGTTTTCAACCTTCCTTATGCTATGACCCTTTAATGCAGTTCCTCAGGGTGTAGTGACTTCCAACCATAAAACTATTTTCGTTGCTCCTTCTTAACTGTAATGTTGCTACTGTTATGAATTGGGCAACCCTGTGAAAGGGTTGTTCAATCCTCAAAGGGATTACAACCCTCAGGTTGAGAACCACTGATTTAGGGGGATCTAAGGGTGGTAATTAATTATATTCCTGTCCCTAAGTGTATTTGTCAGTATTTCAACAGGAAAAGGCACATTCAAACTTGTAATTAAGGAGAGTTTTAAAAGAGACTTTTTACAAATATCTGAGCTGTGCTAAAAGCAATCTGCAAGGGGTGGTTCCTCACCCCAGGGTCCTTCCTGGGAGAGCAAGAGGAGGACACACTGGGGGCACCGTTGGAGAGTGATTATAGGAGAAGAATAAGGATGGAGATCAGGAGTCAGCTGCTCTGAAGGAGACAAAGCAAGCTTTCTACTCGGGTGAGGGTGGGGGGGGCGGGGGGAGGGCAGATCTATCCTGCCCTCCAGGGTGCATATGAGTGGGTGTCAACTCAACGACAGTGAGTTGGTTTGGGGCAGCAGATTTGCCCGGTGAAATACTCCTTTGCTTTTTTGACTGCTTCCTCCAAGCAAAGGGAAACCCTTAACACCTTCAGTCTTTCCATTCTTAATGGTTTCCTCTGTTGGTCTAGTTGTGAAGATTGTTGTTGTTTAAAATTTTTCCATTCAGTTGATTCCATACTGAAGGCTACCATTCTTGATCTCCTTCAGCAAGTCCTTAGCATCTCCTTCACTTTCAGCCAGCAAGGTCGTGTCACCTGCAGATCTCAGGTTGCAATGGTGCCATACTCAGTCGTGGTGCCGTACTCTCCTTATCATCATCTGTCTTCTCAGATGAGTCGTTTAGCATACAGATGAAGTCACTGTGGTGAACGGAGACAACCTCGGCGCCCAACATTCCTGATTGTAGGAGTGCAGTATTTCCTTGTTCTCTTATAACAACTGCCCTTTGGTTCGCATATAAGCTCCACATGCACACAGTGAAGTGTCTGGAATTCCTGTTCTCCTCGATGCTGTGTATATCATTTGTTATGATCCACACAGTCAAATACTTTTGCACAGTTTTAATTATTGTGAGTAATGTTTATTGCCAATTTGACTCAAAAAATAGTATGTGATAAGCCTAGTTGTAATTTGCTTAAATGTAATTTTTTTTAGATTAGGAGAATACTAAAAGTCATTTTGTAAACTATTTCAACATTGAATTATGGAGTTACGTTACTAGGAACTGAGTAGAACCTGAGAAGAACTCAGTAGAGACTCACTTGGTTTCTTCTCTTTTTTCCTTTAATTACTGCTTTATTTCTGAAAAAGTTATTGAAAGAGGCATACGAATACTAATTACCACAAAAATCTCTGAAAAACTCAGCCACTATAAAAAACACTGGCAGCAATACAAATAACAGTGTGTGCTCGTGGCTGGTGAAGATGGCGAGGCCACAAGATCCACTGCCTCATTTTAATTGGGCGATAATGACCGCTCTGAGCAAACTACAGGAGTGTAAGTTAGCATAGGGTGTTAATCTTAGGTATATTGATACGTGTCAACTGAGCACACAACAATTGTTTTTGTTGTTATAACGAACTACAGGAATCTTTTTATAAAAATAATAACTTTTGCGGTTCACTGCCAAAATTCTCCTATGCAGTTCACCACACAGTCAGCCCTTGTGACCGTGTATTCTGCACGTGTGTGTGTACACAAATACACAACTCCCTTTCTGTTACCCCTGACCTCCCCTCTTTCCCTGGAGCTGAGCGGCAGGTGGTCCTGCGGATCCGGATGTGAGTATGAGCATGACAGGGCTGTCAAACTCTCAGCAGGCCTCCGAAATCAAAGCAGGGCACTGGGGACAGGGAAGAAACTGAGACTTGGGAAGAGGACACTTGTGCAAACAGGCCTGGATCTTTCTGGCTGGCAGCAGCTGAAGGTCCCTTGTCAAGGGACGCTCACCTTTTGTCTGGAGAGCTTGCAATGATCTCATCTGAAGCAGGTGCCTCTCTGGATGGTGCTTGTCCTCTTCAAACTCTCTTCAAAACCAACTCTAACCTCTTCTTAGTGTCAGCAGGGAAGTCAACAGGAGACAGGACAAAGCAGCTCTGGGAAAAGTTAGTCAGCTTGTGCAAGGGACTCTAGAACCTGACAGAATGTCCTGGCAGGAACGATGGACACAGACATCGATGGTGGATCATGAGAAAATTAGATTTGGGGAGGCAGGTCGAGACTAGACAAAGGATAGCGTATTGCTATGGGTGCACTTAACTATGACTCGTGATTTACTGTTCTGACAAGAACAACTAGAGTCAGTCCTTTCATTTATTTTTGTTGTTGTTAGATGCTTTTCAGAATATATACCAGTTCACCAATTCCTGCATCTACAGTTCAGTGACATGGATTACATTCTTCAGGTCAGGTGACAATCCTCACCTCCTTTTTCCTAGTCTTCCCTCCCCATCCAGGCATTTCTCTCCCCTTCTGGTTCCTTTCGAATCTTTCCAGTTGTGGCTGTCGATTTGATCCTATAGAAATGGCTCTTGGAACAAGCATCCTGGTGAAGATAGATGTCTCCTACTTGTCTGCTGTTCAGTGTCGTTGAGTCACTTCTGATCAATGATGACATCCTTTATAACAGAATGAAGCACTGCATCGCCCTCCCCCATTTTCTCCATTGTTGCTGGGAGCCCACTGCTGCAGCCACACGGTCAATCCATTTTATGTGTGAACAACCCTCTCGACTTCAGTCAAGCTTGATGTCCTTCCCCAGCAACTGGTCCTGCCTGGGACCCCTTCTAAAGTTCTTGAACCAAAGTCTCGCCATCCTCACTTCTCAAAACCCTCTGGCTCTGTTTCTTCTAATACAGATTTGCTTGTACTTCTGTAAATAGTTTTAGTGGCATGTAATTCATACATCATTCAATAGTTCAATCACATCAAGAAGAGTTATACAACTATTACCACAATCAGTTCTAGAACATTTTCCTCATCTTTGTACTCATTGTCCCCATCATCCCCTAACCTTCCTGCCATACCTCCAAGGCAGCATTTGTCCAATTATTGTCAATAAATTTACCTATCTTAGTTTTCATCTACAAAAAAGCATTTTAAAAACATACCAAGAAACTAAACTAACAACAACAAAGTAAAATAGATAAATAACCTCAATCAAAAAGAAAGCAGAAAATATTAAAAACTAGAACAAATTTTAAATGGATCAAAATGGAGCTCAAATTATAATGTGTTAAATTTTAACCAATAGGGAGTTTGGTTTAATTATTTATTTTAGTTGGGTTAAAATGTAATATTTTATCATTTGATCTCCTTCTTGACCCATTTAAAAATGGTTTCCAATTAAAAAAATGAAGGGGAAATCCATGTGAATGGAACCTCCCATGCAGCCCCCCTGACCACAGAGCAGGCACAGGAGCAGCTTGCTCTCCACAGAGGGCATGGGAAAGTGGGTTCTATGTTAATATTTTCCCTGAACACTGTCATGAAAAGGCATCAGTCCTCTCTGGTTTTCCTTAAAAGTGATCCAGCTTTTGCATAATATGAGGTTGCTGAACATCTCATGGCTTGTGTCAGGTTCCCCTTAGTCCTCTTTGCATTTTAACATTTTAAAGATTTCCCTAATACAATTTATCATTTGGCTTCTTGACTACTGTTACCATGGCTGTTGCTTGTGGATCTGAGTAAAACAAAATTTTTGACAACTTCAATATTTTCTTCACTTAACTCAGTTTATTAGTTAAGTCATTGTGTGTTTTTGAGAAGATTTCAGGGAATGTTTTCGATTTAAGGTTTATCTCAGGGCAATAGCTTTAGGGCAGTAATTCTCAATCTTCCTAATGCTGCGGCCCTTTAATACAGTTCCTCAAGTTGTGGTTGAGAACCGCTTCTTTCGGGACTCATTCAGCCTCCATTGCACCAAAAACTGTGTATTCTATGAGACTTTAGAATCCTGTTCTGCATTTCCCCTCTATTAATAATCAGGATTCTTCTGCAGAATCATTGATCAAATGGTCAGTAACGGTCAGTGGACCCCTCCTAACCTTCCAGACTCATTCCAAAGGAAGCAGTTGTTCCTGAAGGCAATTATCTGTACTTTCCATTTCTGCCTCTCCCTCTCCCTCTGACCTTCATACTCTGCTAGAATGGCTTCCTCTCAGTTAGTCACCCAGTTGGTGTAAAGTGAATGAAGTGAAGATGCTGCAACTTCTCTGACACGGCTTTCAGAAAGGGGTCAAAAGACTGAAGTTATTTATTGGGAATGTAAGAATAGAGCTGCTATGTAAGAACTGTCACCTGACATGTATCCAAAGAGGGTTCAGAGAATTCTCCTGAATAAGAAATAGAGGAGTTCAGTGGTGGAGCAGGAGGTTTGGGGGAGGAGACAATGTCAAGGAGTTCATGTAGAAAAAAAGTGTTTGGAAACTGATTGTGGTAGTAATTGTACAATTCTACTTGGTGTGATTGAACTATCGGATGAGATGTATATATAAATTTATATCTACAATTTTTATATGACTTAATGTGTATTAATTTTTTAAAAATAAAGAGAAAGAAGCAGAAGAAATAGAGGATATCCTTCACTTGGCGTGATGATTGGGTTGGGTGAACCAACATCTTTGAGGATCTCGTAGTGGCTGTCCTCTGTAGAACAGGGTTCACTGTGAGAATACAACCATGCAATTGATCCTTCCCTGTTCCTTATGTACAGGAGTCCTTGTACCTCCATGGGTTAAACTCTATCTCCCCACTAGCTGGTCCATGGGGAAAAGATGAGATTGTTTGCAACAATGAAGACTTACAATCTGAGAAACCCTATGGAGAAGTTCTATTCTGTTCTATAAAGTCACTTCCAGTGGCAAACTTAAACTTGGTGGCAGTAGGTTTAGTGTTTTAGTTTCATGTATAATCTATGATGCTTAGAAGCGCCTGGGCTCTCAAAGCCAGGTGGCAGCCCTTAACCCTCAAAGGAAAATAGCTGTAAAGACCACAGTGGCAGCAGGGTCACCATGTAGATGAGGGTGCCTAGTTTCAAGGTTGCTTGACAACGGGAAACTGACTAGGGTTATGCTTGAGTTGGATAATTCTTGACAATCAAGTGTTGCTCAGGTGAAGGCTATCATTGCTCCCCACAATGGAACCTCCTAGTCCCTCATTGAGTTTCCAGATCTAAGTAAGTTAAGAAACTCAGAGCCCATTAGTTGAAGGAGATCCCCTTGTTGAAGAATCCTGTAATGCCACTATGAGCACATGCGGCAAATATTCCTCTGATCCTCCCCCAAAGGAAACTGAAGCCATTTACCAGGGTAATAGTACACTAGGCAAAGTCCTTTTCAAGGGCTATTAGCTACCATCTTTGAGATGCTACTGATATCAGGAGGCCAGAAACACATCCCAGTCTTTGGGCTTATGGAGACCAGGTCCATCTAAAGGTGTGCTCAATGGTTCTGAATACACACTTTGTGATTGTTTCCCTGGCCCTGATTAGGACAGATATACTAGCAATTAGCAGCACCTTCAGATTGATTACTTGTCTTATGGAGTGGGGGCCATTGCTGTTGAAAGAGCTAAGTGCAGGTTTCTCAACTTCAGTGCTATTGATGTTTTAGGTTAGACAATTCTATGTTGGGGGGGTGGTTATGTGCATTGTATGATGCTTACCACATCCTGACATCTACCCCCTAGGTGCCAATAGCATTGTCCAGTTGGGACAACCAAAAATGCTTCCAGAACTTGACAAATGTACACTCGGGGCAAAATCACTCCTCAGTTGAAAAGCACAGGCCACTTGTAAACTCCTGGAACTGCTCCATCCCTTGCCAGTTGCAGGAGTAATACCACAATCCTGGAACAGCTACAGAGAATAAAACCACCGTCAAAATGAAAGGGTTTTCATAATATCATCTTTTGTTCAACTCTCTGGCCTCTGTAAAAATTTGATGACTCGTAGAGGATGACAACATGCCACTACAAATTTAATCAAGAGATAGTTCTAATCACAGCTGTTTCCAGTAATTTCTTTACTGTACTCACCAAGCCTCTAACACGTGAGTCACGGCTATTGACCGAGCAAAGATTTTCTTCTCAATAGCTATTAGCAGGGAAGAAAAGAAGCACCTGGTCTTGTTGTGGCTGTCAAGACTTACATCTGGTCTAAACTTGACACTCTATGAATGCCAACAGGTTAGCCTGTCATCGTTTCAGGATAGTTGGGAAGAGGTATGAGACTCCTAGGCAGATATAAAGGACTTTATCATTGGAAAAAAAAACAAACAAAAAAGTCAGCAGAGATTCCTGTTTGCATGTAATGGTTCTTCATGGCCTCAAGTCCCATGGTGGGGTGGGTGTGGGTGCAGGAATGACAGAGATAGATTGAGATGAATGCATGTACACACATAGGGTTGGATTACAGAGAGGAACCCTGAGCTTGGGGAATCTAGTGCTTTTATTTTAAGCCTCCTCTTTGTCTGGGAGGAGACATTACCTCATCCTTGCAGGTTGCTCTGTGTAAACATAACTCGGAGAACAGCCCTGGGTAAGAAGAGGTCAGGGCCCTGTACTCTTTGCCTGCCCAGCAAAAGCACAGAGGACACACAGAGCCAGAGCAAAGGTGGCAAAGATCTCATCGCCCTCTTGCCTCAGGGGCGATGGAGTCTCCTGTTCTTTGTCATATAGCTCACATGGGCCTTGACAAGCTTTATGTTAGAGAGCATCTTGTTGGTCCACCATATCAACAACACTGTGTTAATTGGACATGATCGATAAGAGATTACAAGAACTTCAGGTTCTTAGTAAGTCTCTTGCCAGAGTGTGGGATACTCATTCCATGACAATTCAGGGTCTCCCACTATTAGGGGTCTAGGGCCTGAAGCATATCAAAACAACCTACGTGTACCTCTTCCCACAACAAAGTACTATACATTTTGGCCCTCTATACATTTTGGGTTTTGGAGACTGATATTTTGCTTGAAACTATTTTTCAATGATGAGCTCAGTATTATCAGATTCAGGGATCATTGGTTGGATAGATGGAAAGGGTATATTCATGAGTAGGCTCAAGATGGACTTGAAATTCACCCAATACTATTTGAACCGGTGGCCCAGACCTCACGTTATCTGCTTCTGTGCCACCAATTACCTTCCCTTAACTCACATCTTGGGCTTGAAGGGGCTGAGAGGTGGGGTACTATACCAGTGGATGGAAGAGGTTGGCCTGGGTTTGCTGAGAGTTTGACTTGCTGTCTTGATGCTGGCTTGAAGTGGACTCCTGCTGCACGGCAGCCTCTTTCAAGGTGCCCACAACGGTCATGGTGAGAAGAATCCCCCTCATAGCATACATGTGAGCGATACTCTCTGCTGTGTACTACCTTTGGGCTGAGTATAATGATCGCTGACTTCCCAGCTGTTTCAAGTGTTTGGCCTGTTTGTCATGTGTCTAGAAGGAATAAGATTGGAGGAAGGAGGACAAAGAGATCTGGGAAAGGACTACATAAGTGGATTTATGGGAGTGGTTCCAAAGCATATGAATCTTTATGTTTCAAATCGATGCACACCAGAGAGCACTTATTGCAAAAGAGGCTTACATAAAATTGTTATATATCAAATTACCTAAAATTTTCATTTAGGAAAGGTTTAGTTGGACTCTATAGGCTTAGAGTCTCTCATGATGTTGCAATCAAGGGTTAGCCAGCATCATGGTCATCAGAAGACTTGACCGGGGATTGAAGGACTGGAGGATTCACTCCCAAAGAGGCCAACACACAGGACTGGCAAGTTTGTGCTCATTGTTAGTAAAAGGTCGCAGTTCCTTCCTAGTGGGCTTCTTTTGCACAGACTGTTTTTAAAGTATCTTTACACAGTGTCTTCACAATGTTGTCTCTGGCTTCCCCCAGGTGCAAATGATTCAAAAGAAAGTAGTTCTTAACCACTAACTGCTCCTCAGGGCAATATATATGTGTGTGTATGCATATATGTGTGTGTATATGTGTGTGTGTATATATATGTGTGTGTATGTATGTGTGTGTGTGTGTATATATATATATATTTCAAGTCCCATAAAGAATGACAGTCTCACAAACCCACAGGGGGGGACAGTTCTGCTCTGGCCCATAGGGTCACTGTGAGTCAGAATCCACTCAATGGCAGGGCAGAGAAATCCCTTAGGAACAATAACGAAAGGGCTGAGCCCTGGTGGCGTAGTGGTTGTGCGTGGGACTGCGGCCCACTGGATTGGAGGTTCAAATCCAGCAGCAAGACTGGGCCTCCTACTCCCACCACCAGAGGGCAGTGAGGCCCCCAAAACAAGCCAAAAAAAAAGGAATCACAATCAAGGAACAATAATGGAAGCAGTGACACCATGAGGTCAGGGGGAGAGTGGGGGCAGAAAGGGGGAACCAATCACAATGATCAATGTATTATACCCCTCCCCCAGTAGACAATCAATAGAAACGTGGGTGAAGGGAGACAGCAGTCTGTGTAAGGTATGACAATAATAATAATTTATAAATGATCAAGGTTTCATGAGGGAGGAAGGGAAAGTGTGGGAAGGAGGGAAGGAGGAAAAAATGAGCTGATACCAAGGGTTCCATTGGAAAGAAAATGTTTTGGAAAGGAGGATGGTGACATGTACAAATGTGCTTGACACAGTGGATGTATGGATTCTTATAAAGACCTGCAAGAGCCCCAGTAAAATGATTTACTTTTTAAGTTGGAAATAAATGTTTAAAAATTGGGGCCTCTTTGCATTTAGAATAGTCTCTCTCCCTTTCAAAATAATCATGAAGTTATGATTCCTTTTAAAATGTTGTCAACATCCTCTGCATCATGCTGGGGTTCACTCTAGTGAGTGCCATCCATTCACAAAGCTGTTTGAGAAAGAAGTTCTGCATGGCCTCTGTTGGTTCTCTCTGTAGCTGTCCTCTGCAGAGGGACAAACCTGAAACCCCATAATTTAACCGAAAGAGTTTCTAAGGCCTTAGTTGAGAGCTTTCTGAGTTTTTGTTTGTTTGTTTAGCAATGGGTTGTTAGAATATCATCCAAGACCATGTTTTTCTGTCAGATGCCTGGAATGAGTTGCTATTGTCAGCATAATCTTCCTTTGACTTCTTGACCAAGGCTGGAAAACTGGAAAGCCAGTGTGAACTGGTTCCTTTATGTTTGATCATCATTCCTTCAGTTTTTCTTTCCTCTTCCACCTTCTACCATGAACAGCAACTAAATACAAAGATGCCGTTCCCTTCAGTTTTCAGCAACATTCCCTCCTTTTATTTCCAGCCTCACATTGAAGGCCTTGGGGCTTCTGCTCTCCCCTCCTTTATGGACCTTTGTGCTTTCTCCTGGAGGTCCTTTCAGCCTAAGTCTTTTGCCCTACCCCACATCATCCCTAAAGTTTTAGGTTTGGGGGACCGCAGCCTCCTTTATTCCAGATACTGAAGTATATATTTCCATATTTTGGGGGCCATAAGATGCATCTGACCATAAGACAACCCAGTTTTTAGAGCAGGAAAACAAGAAAAAATATTCTGAACCAAATAGTACTAATATACTAAAATATTTATTTAAATAAAGCAAAAAACGGTAATATTTAACAGTGTAAACTCAACAGTCATGTTAAGAACCATCATCACTTTCATTAACAAATGAGGAGAGGCCTGCGTTGTGCTGATGGTGTGACCTGACTAACACTGAGACTCCAGGAGGTGGGACATCCCCGAACACACAGCAATCCACAGCGTGCAAACAGTGTGAACGGTAAGCAGGTGATGGGATCATAAACAAATGTTCTGGGGCCCCACACCTTTGGATCATAAGACACACCCTCCTTTCCCCCCCACTTTTAGGAGAAAAAAGTACATCATATGGTCAAATACGGTAGTTTTTTATAGCTGCATAATGCATGACTTCAAAGTTTAATGGTCCTGGTGGCATAGTGATTGTGTGTCAATCTGCTAGCCACAAGGTCGGCAGTTGGAGACAGCAGTTCCGCTACAGGAGAAAAGCAAGGTTTTCTATTCCCATAAAGAGTCTGCCTCAGAAACTCACAGGGGAAATGCTACCTTGTCCAATAGGGTCTCCATGAGTTGGGATGACTTGATGATATCAAGGACTCCCCCCCCCCCCCGCCCGAATGTGGTATTTTGTTCTTTATTTCGTTTTTCTTTGCTTTTGACAGCCAGTTTTTGAACTGATTATTATCTCACAGTTTTGTGGAACAAGGCTATGAGAGGGGCTTAAGTAATTATTCTGGCTTAGGGTCTCATAGAAGAATGTAGGATTGCAGTGAAGATGCCCTCCCCTAAAAGTTTGACTGGGCCTGAGCAGTAGGTCTTCGAGGAGGCTCATTCACATAATTAGGGTGTCATAGGGTGCGGGTAAAGGTCGGAGGCACCCATTCATTTCTGCATCTGGCTTCTGTCAGAGGCAGGGACCTGAGAGAGAGAGAGAGAACCAGTGGAAGGGAATCATCTTTTTATGTCCTTGGCTCACTCAGAAGTCATGTCGTATTACATTCTGTTTTTCAGACTTGAGTCACTCTGTTTGGTCCACATCCAAGGGGGAGGAGGTGGAGGTGTGTGGATTAGTCTCCACTTTTAGAAAAAAGAGGTGTCATTAAATGTTTGGCTGATTTTAAAACCACCAAAAGGTTCTCAACAACCCGCCCAAACGAATGCCCAAGTGACAGGCAGTTACCCGAGCACTTTTGTAAGGAGTCGTGGAGAGAGAAGCCATTTGTGGCAAAGCTGGAGACTGTACATGTGCCCAACCCCAGGGACATTCTCTCAGCAGGCTTCTCGAGCGACTGGTTTTGCTTAATGATCAAACTGCCAGCCGCAGACTTCGAGTTAGGGAACTACCTTACAGGGAAAACAGTCAACTGGTAGTAGGTTGATTCATCTTTGGGTTAGAGGTCTTAGTTAATTTTCCTTATTGGAAGTCCAGAAAGGAGAAATATTGTAGATCTGGGTTTGCTTACTCTATAAATTGCATTGATCCTTCATACTACCATTCTGCAAATCTAAGTCAATGAGCTAGCAATCTTGACACTGGGAAAGTGGGTTCCTGATTCAGGCAAAATGGGGGTTCCACTACACAAAAGGCTAGCTTTTCAGGCCAATAGTGGAATGGGCAAAGAAAGGAGTAATAATGCGAATTAGTATTACCCACCATGATGACAGTGTGGAACCAAGTTTACTGCTACACCCCGGGAACATCCCTGGAAAGTATCTGGAACCTGGGGGATTTGGCACCTCTGAGGCACCTCTGAGGCCTACATCTTTCTCCTGAGAAGCAGCTGGTGAATTCCAAGCACTAACAACTCTGTGTTGGAAGAAGTCTGACCAGAGTGCTCCTTAGAGGCAAGGATGGCAAGACTTCATCTTACCTGCTTAGGACAGGTTGTCAGGAGAGGCCAGTCCCTGGAGCAGGACATTGTGTTCGGTGCAGGGGCAATGACAAAGAAGAAGAAGCCTGTCAAGGGGATGGATTGGCATGGGACTGTGACAATGAGCTCAAGCATGGGAACAATCCTGAGGCTGGCGCAGGACCTGGCAGTGTGTCGTTCTGCTCTACCAAGGGTCGCTGTGGATTGGAAGCGGCTCCACGGCCCCTAACAAGGCCAGCGCTCCTTTTGTTGCCTCTGAATCACAGATCTGGGGGCGGGGGGGGGGGGGAGACTGGCAGTTCACTCCTCTCTCCTCCTCTCACCATTTTCACAAGATGGGGTTTCCACCCAACTCATCCAGATAAACCACACAGGTCAAGCAAACTGATGAGGTTGTTTCACAAAGCGGTGACCAGCAGTAAGATCTTTCAGAATCATTTCTCTCCCTTTCCCCTTGTGTCACTTGTCCTGAGATTTCGCTTATAAGTTCTTCCTCACACTGTTTTCTAGGGGAATTATAGGAGCGTCATGTGAAACAACAGTGATTTTTTGGATATCAGGAGCCCTGGTGGCATAGGCACTTATTGGCCTGCAAGCCACAACGTCAGTAGTTTGAAACCAGCAACCACTCCAAGCAAAAAAGGCCTTTCTTTACTCCTGTGAACAGTTGACAATCTCAAAAACTCCAAGGGGTAGTTCTACCCTCCTCCATAGGGTCGGTATGAGTTGACATTGGCTCAGTGGCAGTGAGTTTGGGAGGCTGAGTGACAGAATTAGACAGATGTGACATCATCAGCTGGGTCAGGCCACTTTAGTATGGCAGAGAAATGTAGGACTCATTATTACTCATCCTGTTGCCGGGATAACCCAGCATGCCTGATGACACTATGTTGCTTTCAGGATCTGTGATGCTATGGATGTTGGCTCTCTGGTGATGAGTGTTGCTATTTATAATTTAGTGTGCTAATAGAGTTACTCCATTTTGAACTCAGTATTTATTAATAAGCCATACCTTGTGGCAAATTCTTGATGTACTTGCATACACACATGCAGACGATGAAAAACAGAAACACTGAAAAGCGTAAATTGCTGTGCTAGGTGCACCCTGAAGTTTTATGCTCTGCCGAGACGAGTCACCCTCAGAGTGGGAGCGCTCTGACAGTATGTGGTGAGTTTGGTACATGTGTTTCAGCATTTCACTGAATGGAAACTTTCTGACCTATCTATACTTAGCATTCCACAGATAGCAGCAAATCATATACCAAGATATACCCCAAAGTACCCCTGGGTCCTTGTCTCCATGCCTATTCCAGGGAATACTGAATAAGCCCTTCGGCCTTTTCCATAAGGAAGCTGCCCTGTTTCTTTTTTCTTGGCCTCAAACTGGCCTTTTTCAGGGTTCCATAGCAAAAAGTCCTTCCTACAGAAGACTATCCAAGTCTTATCATCAAGTTACACAGATTCCGGGAGAGGGGGTGGGGAACTGGAACTTCAACAAACCACACCCAGTAGAACACTGAGTGGAATTCTCCAGTGAACCATCACTAAACTTCATATGTCATCAGCAGCAACTGGAGAGTTATGAAAATTATGCAAAACTTGCCCCCAGTCCCAACTTTCCACTGGAATTCCTGCATTTACTATAACTTTCGCTGGTTTGAGAGCCACTTGCTTGGAGTTAGCATGGGTTTGGAAAGAGGAAGGCTTCAGGGATCACACCTACTCCTATTTGCATACAGCTTTGCACTCAATCTTGTGTCAGATTCACCATGTGTGAGACTCGCTGGTGGTCTAGGCCTTTTAGGTGTTGAGGTATGTGATCCTTTGAACAGTCATGATGAAAAATTGGTTTTGATGATAAACTGACAGACAGTGAAGTATTGCCAGCGAGATTACTTTTACCTAAAGTGACCAGATTTTAAGCGGGACACCATTGATTGGAGGCATGGGGTCAGGGAGTCTTGATTAAAAATTTGGTCTATATGGAGCAACAAAAATTTTCATAGAACGCAAAAATAGTAATGTAAAATATTTTCATTTTAAAACACCATGGAATGTTCTTAAATTGTTAAAAAGTGGGACGTCTGGTCACTTTATTTAGCATACATAACTTGTATGGATATTTTTCTCTGTGTTTTTTTTTTTTAAATGCTAACAGTCGAGGGCACAGAAGTGAATAGTGCTGCGTGCTTACCCTGCTGTAAGGAGCCCTTGTAGTACAGTGAGGAGTTGTGCTGGGGCTGTGAGAGCACTGACTGCTGTCAGGGGGACGGATGGCGCTGTCTGCTCCAGGAAGGTTTACAACCTCAGAAACCCCTGAGAGCAGTGGTTCTCAATCTGTGGATTGTGACCTCTTTGGAGGTCAAGTGACCCTGTCATGGGGGTCGCCCAATTCATAACAGTAGCAAAACGACAGGTATGAAGCTACAACGGACATAATTTCCTAGTTGGGGTCACCACACCATGAGGAGTAGACTGTGTTACAGGGTCAAGACATGGGGAAGGGTGAGAACCCCTGCCATCAAGGGCTGCTCTCTGTGGCTGGCAGGTGGCAGTGTGTGCTGGGTGCTGATGCAGGGGGAGTCCTGGTGTGAACTGGAAGGTCATGGATTTGAACCCACCAGCTGTTCTGCAGAAGAAAGATCTGCTCGTCTCCCTCCCTAGATGGCAGCTGAGAAACCCGATGGGGCAGTTCTGCTTGTCCTCTAGGGTGGCTGCGAGTCAGAATTCACCAGACCCACCAGGAAGCCACGCTGCCGATGGAGCGATAAGTAACCCACATTCAAGGTATCTTGTGTGGTAAATCCAAGGATGACTCCCACTTCGCAGATGAAGCAATTGTGACCTGGAGGAATCCGGTCACTCCAAATCACAAGACTTACAGGGACAGAGCTAGAGCTTAACCCAGGACCGTTTGCCTAAGCTCATAACCATGGCCATTCGGAAAAAAATAATTAGATCATAACCTTTTAAAAAAAGAAAGCATAGGCTTTTGGGATAGTGGTCAGTTCTGACCTGGCCTTTGTCATTTGGTACTTACTTTTGAGCATGTAGATGACTGAATGTGCCTGTGTTTTATTAAAGAGAACTACATTTAATTGAGACCACGAATTTTAAATGCTTGGCTATCTTCTCAGCTGGCAACATCCTCTAAATTCTTAAGTTAACCCTCTTCCAGTGATGTTGCCTTACAAATCAAAAAGTTTATTTGAATTGTAGAATCTCCTCAGATTGGGGTTTGAAGGCTTACCTTAAGAACCACTCTGGTCTTAATCTCAGAGGGAGGGCCAAGTGCTTCAGAATTTCATAGGAAATGACCCCCAGAAATGGCCCTCAAAAGGCCCAGCCTTTCCCAGGTCTCCAAGATCGCTGTTCTTTCTACTCAGTTAGGAGTGGGCAGCAGTCTAATTAGGGGCTTAGGACAAGGACATTTGAGGATCAGCCTCTAAGAAGGTAAAGCTCTTTTCAAAGGCAGAACCAATATTTTCTATACCAAATGCTAAATCTTTAAGGCCTCATTTGCAAATAAAAGACTGCAAGTTTCTGGCATTTGTTTATTGTCATTTCTCCGGGCACGATAATCGTGCACCCTGCTAATGATGCTGTGGCAGTCAATATCACTTTCAAGTTATGAGACCTCCACAGGGAGGGGCCAGAGGGGAGTGAGAAGATGGTCAATAGGCAGTCCTGCTTTCATTTTAACACCCCCTGGGGGCTTTTCATTACCCTTTCATGGCCCTGCCCTGCCTCTTCCCTTCTCAAGGTCAGCTCTGTCTAGACAGCTCCTAGTTTCAACTTCCTGCGGCTAATGCAGGCCCCCAATTGGCTGGTGAGCAAGAGCCCTTCCACCTGAGTGCAGAGAGCCTCTTCTTCTCTGTTTCATCTGTGCCCTTTCTCTAGGTTAAAAGGTCTCCCCGCTGCAGCCAGCGTGGACTTGTGATGGTGATTGCACTGCAGAAGGCTTGTTAGAAGTGACATCACTGTACATTAAAGACATCATATCTCCTTTCATATTAAAATGCCTGTCAGTTCGCCTGCTCAAAGGTTGTAAATCTGCCAGAGTAGCCCGAGCTTGGGGAGTTTTCATTATGAAAATATGAAGATAAGCACTCTGTTTTACTGTCAAAGGGAAAGAGGCAGGCTCCCAGTAATGACGGACAGGGCTTTAAGAAATAAGTATACATTTTCTTAACTGACTGTTATCTAAGCAAATTTTTAACAGATGGTTTTTTTGGTGGGGTTGGTAGGGCAGGCAGGTGGCAACTTTTTTTTTTTTTAAGCCAGGCTTTAAGAGCAGGCTGGCATGACTGAGATAGGCAATGCAGCTGGAGGAAGATTTATTAAAGCAGGCATTTCCCACTTACTCTTACACTAAATCATTAGGCTTTCCCAGTGACTTTAGCCCCCTGTTTTTAGTTGGCCAGTCTTAAGAAGTGGCAAAGGAATACTTAACCCACAGCTCACCTCAGATTCACAAACTAAGTAGGCTTTGTGCTGAACTAGAGATTTTTTTTTCTTCTCAATGGTTTCTAAAGTTGTCACCAGTCCTTTACTTGCAAGAAGAACCCATTGGACCTGCCTGCCTCCCACATATGGGTAGGTAACATGAGTCCAAAACAAAACAAAATAGTTATCATCTGATCATTTCTGACTCACAGAAACCCCGTGTGGCTCAGAAGTGAATTTTCTCTTGATGGTACGTTTCAGAAGTGAACTGCAACCATGCCTCCGGAGGCACCTCTGGACAGATTCGTACCAGTGCTTTTAGCAGATGAGCATGTTGACCATGTGTATTACTCAGGGCTGCCAAGATGGAATCTTACTCATGGAAAACCAAAACAAACAAACCCAATGACATTGAGTCACTCTCCAGGACAAGAGGGAACAGCCCCCTAATGTTAACCAGGCTTGATACTTGGACCTTGGTGGAAGCCAATGGGAGAATCTTATTTCCCTGAAGCAACAATTGAATTCAAATCACCGACTTTTCAGTGAGCAGCTGAGAATTTAACCACGCTGACACCAGACTTTCTTCATTCCTGAAAAACTTAAAACCCAGCTCACTTCTGTTGAGTCCACAGTGGCCCAACAGGACAGAGTAGAACAGCCCTTGTGGGTTTCCTCACCTTTCTCCCAAAGAGCCACTGGGGGATTTGAACTTGTGGTTATCAGCCCAACTCAGAATCAATATGCCACTAGGAAGTTATTTATGAAAAACAAGGGTTAATCTACCTACTAGTTGCCATGACATCATTCTGATTCATGATGGCTTCCTGTTCATCAGAATAGAATTGCCCTCCATATTTTCAGTGGCTGGTTTTCCTGAAGCAGATCTCCAGGCCTTTCTTTCATGGCACTTTTGGGTGAATATGAACCACCTACCTTTCCATTAGTAACCTTTTTTTTTTTTTTCATTTCAATGGTAACCAATTTTGCCACCCAAGAACTTCTTTCATGACTACCTCAGCACACTGTCATGGAGTAAATTGTGTCTCCCAAAAATATATGGGGGGTAGGGGTGTACCACTCCCCAAACTATAATTTTCTTTCAAAGCTTTGTATTTAAATGTTTTTACAAAAAACCTTACCACCTTCAAAGTACTCTCCATTACACTTAATACATTTGTCAAATCTGCAATTCCATTCTTGGGAAAAAATTTCAAACTCATTTTTTTTATGGCTGATAGCACCTCCCTTGTTTTGTTCTTCACCTCTTCTACATTGTCAAATCACTGTCCTTTCATGTCCCTTTGCATTTGCATAAACAAAAGTAATTCACACAGTGTGAGGTCAGGTGAGTCAGATGCGTGGGGCAAGAGAGACATGCTGTTTTTTGCCCAAAACTGGTGCATCAGGAAGGCTGTGTGAGTAGGTACATTGTTGTGGTGGCAAAACTGGTCCCCATCTATCACAAATAAGGTCTTTTTTGGTCACACACTGTTATACTATCTTTTGAGAACCTCTACATAGAAAGCTTGATTAATAGTCTCACCTAGTGGAAAGAACTCCAATGCACTATGAACTGACAATTTCATCCACTGGGGGAAGTTGACAGACATCCAGAATGTGATTTGTCATCAATCAACATTTCGCCTTTTTTGAGATGATTAAACCACTCAGACCCTTGAGTTTTTCCCACAGTGCTTTAATGTGTTTAGCATTACAACAGTTTCTGCAGTTTTTTTCCTGAGCAGGAAACAAAATTTCACAGCTGCACATTGTTCTCTTAAAGTGGCCATCACAAAAATCAAGGTTTGAGAGAGACTGCTTATATTAAAAAATTCACTGTGACCAGAGAGAACCTTCCCAGGCAATGCCACTGGGTGCACTAACTCAGAATAAGTTGATGGATACTGTTATAGCAGGAAAACATGTATACTATGAAAGCTCTGCTCTGACCAGTGCAATTCCATGTTTGGGGGGGTATCCCCTCACGTGTCATTTTGACTAGGTCATTCTTAGTATTATGTTATTATTCTCCATTTTGTGATCTGATGTGCTTATTCTATATATAATTATCCTAACCTCTATGATGTTAATGAGACAAAATGAATGGAAATCATGTTCAGGAATAGGTTGGACCTTGAATCATCTCTTTGAAGATCAAATAAATCAAATAAGCAAGTAGAGATGGGAAGGATCTTGAAGTGCCTTGAAAAAAGAAAAGCACAGAGTGGAGTGCATTGTCTTGAGTCAGTGTCCCTTCACTTTGAATCTCCGAGACCCAGGGAAGATGTCAAGGCCTATGGAGAATTCCAAGGTGCCCCCCCTCAATATAGGAAGAAAACAAGGACCTTCCTGCATAGTAAATAAGAGAAAACCTTCCCCTGGATTTGGTACCTTGAATCAAAACATCTAGCCATCTGAACTATGAGTGAACAAGTTTCTATTTGTGTGTTAGTTTAGTCATAGCATCTCTAGCTAATTAAGACATAGATAAAAGTTTAGAAAAAATTATTTAGGGGTATATACCTCCCACCAAAATGGACTGTCTATGCGTCTTCAGACGTCTAGAGCAGTCTTTTCCAGGCATAAGGGCATTTATACTTTCTGGAATATCTTACAATTAAAAATGGCAGATACTTTTGGATTTGGGGTGCTTAAGTGGTCATCTGTCTAGAAGTTATGAGGTCCTTCTCAGAAACGTGTTCTTTGGTAGTCTGTGAAGAGGACCTAAGGTTTTAGATACTTTTATTCCTCTCTGCAGAAGTGATTCCCAAGATCAATGTGGGGTTACCCAGGGCATCCCCTTAAGAGAGACAGGGAAGCACAGCTGTGTTTGGTACTCTGAATTCATGAAATCTCAGGGAGCATAGCTTCTTGAAGCTGACAAGTCAAGATTTTACTTAGAATAGAATTAACTTCATATTCTTTCATAAAGGACAAAAAGATAGATCTCCCACTGAAAGATGACTAAAAGTGACATAAGGCTTCCTCTTCCTTTGGGCACAGTGCTACAGAGAGTACTTTGTAACATTTACAAAACCTCCTGCCATGGACTCAGTTCTGCCTCACAGCAACCCCACAAACAAGCAGTAGACCTGACCCTTGGTGTTTCTGAGAATGGCAGTCTTTATAGGAGCAAGGAACTTTATCTTTCTTCCTAGGAGCATCCTCGACAGTCAGGGCAAATGGAAATGGATTTAAGTCTGTCGTTTTCAATTCAGTGAGTCTAAGGCTCGTGACATGTGACTTTCTGTGTTGTTCTTGGGTGCCAAAGAGTCACTTCTGACTCAGCAATCATATGCACAACGGAACAAAACACCTAGTGGTCCTCACCCTCCTGGAATTTCCTCCTGGAAATCTTTGTTAATGCTTGAGCCCATTATTCCAGCCACTCTGTCAATCCGTCTTGTTGAGGATCTTCCTACTTTTAACAGAGCTTCTACTTTACCAAGCATGATGCCCTTTCCAGAGACTGTTCTCTACAGACAACACATCCAAAGTCTTTTCCGATAACATGCCTAAAGTACCTCACCATCCTCAATTCTAAGGAACCTTCTGGATGTGTTTCTCTCAAGGCAGGTTTGCTAGTTTTTCTGGCAATCCACAGTATTTGCAATATTCTTTGGCAACTCTATAATTCAAATGCATCCCTTCTTCTTCAGTCTTCTTTATTCATTGTCCAACTTTCACATGCATATGACATGATTGAAAATATAGCTAGGGACAGGCTAACCTTGGTCTTCAAAATGACATCCTTACTCTTCAATACTTTAAAGAGGTCTTATACAGCACATTTGCCAGCTTTGTTCCACATGCAAATTGGATACGTATGGCAAAAGCATAAAAACCTAACCCACTGCATGATTTTAAATCACACAATATTTCCTTGTTCTATTTAAATGACTGCCTCTTGGTCTATGTACAGGTTCTATGTGAGCGCAATGAAATGTGTTATGGAATTCACATGCAATAGGTTGTTTGATTTCTTGACTGCTACTTCCATGAACATTGATTGTGTAGCCAAGCAAAATGCAGTCATTGACAGCTTCAATAGATTTTCTATTCATCTTGATGCCCAATTTGGAGCATTTTGGTTTTCTTTACATTGAGTTGCAATCCATAGTAAAGACTGCAATACCCGATCTTCATCACCAAGAGTTCTCTTCATTTTAGCAAGCAAGATTGTATCATCTGCATATCACAACTGGTTAATAGGCCTTCTTTTTCTGATCATGATGCTAAAATCTTCTTCACCCAGATTTTCGGATGATTTGTTCAGCATGCATAGATAAGTGTGGTGAAAGGATAGAACCCTGACCCTCTGCATGATGTTAAACCACACAATATTTCCTTGTTTTATTCAAAGGCCTGCCTCTTGGTCTATGTGTTAGTCCAGGTAAACTAGAGAAACAAAATCATAGGCACACATATGGTTTTAAGGGAAAGGTTTATGTACAAGAGGAATGGGACATTGAGAAAGCATCCCAACCCAGTCCAACCCAAAGTCATAAGTCCGATAGTAGCCCATATGCCTGATCCCAGTCTATAAAGTCTCCTTCCGACTCACGAAGTCACAGGTCAGTGGGTGCAGTATCCTGATGCTGGCAGGGGTCTCCCCAAGGCTCCTCAGTTCCAGGGCTCGGGATCTGTCAATAGCATCCAGTGGTGGTAGAAGCAACTCAGCACTGGCAGGGATCTCCATGTAGCTTCTCCAGCTTCAGAGGTCTGGTTTCATTAGGGTAAGGCCATGTGGCTTCTCCTCTGGCTCCTTTAGCTTCTTGGGCGCTGCCATCTTGTCTAGTCCTTAATTCATCATCTCTGAGACTAACTCCCAACAACTGGGGAGATAGCTTCTCATCTCCATGAAGGAAATATCACGAGATTTCCCAGAAGTCTCAGGAGAAAGCCATGCCCATGAGAGGTCTCATTGGCTACTCAATGGCTATCTGCAGATTAACAGGTTAGACTCCACCCCTACATCTCAATCATGAAATTAACATAAGTGCATGACTGCCACAGTCTATCTGCAGATTCTATGTGAACACAAGAAAATAAGTGTTCTGGAATTCACATCCTACTCAATATTATTTATAGTTTGTTATGGCCTATATAATCTCATGCCTTTGTATAGTCAATAAAGCACATGTAAACGACTTTCTGATATTCTCTGCTTTGAGTCAAGATTCCTTCCACCTCAGCATTGGTGTACCACATGATATATTTTTCTGAATCCAGCCTGAATTATTTCTTCTTTTCATTTTATTGAGGGCTCATACAACTCTTATCTCAACCCATCCATTGTATCAAGCACATTTATACATTTGTTGCCATGATCACTTTCAAAACATTTTCTTTCTACTTGAGCCATTGGTATCAGCTCCTCATTTTTTCCCTCCCTCCTTTATGAAACCTTATTGATTATATATTTTTTCATGTCTTACACTGTCCGATGTCTCCCTTCACCCACTCTTCTGTTGTCCATTGCTTAAAGAGGAGATTTTATGTAGATCATTGTGACTGGTTTCCCCTTTCTACCCCACCTTTCCCTTCCCCTCCTGGGATTACTGGTCCTGAGGGGGTTTATCTGTCTTGGATTCCTTGTGTTTCCAGCTCTCATCTGTACCAGTGTACATCCTCTGGTCTAGCTGGATTTGTAAGGTAGAATTGGGGTCATGAGAGTGTGTGTGGAGTGGGTGGTGAGTGGGAGGGAGGGAAGAGTAAGCATTAACGAGCTAGAGGAAAGTTGTATATTTCATCGTTGCTATACTGCACCCTGATTGACTCGTCCCTTCCCCATGAAGCCTCTGTAAAGGAATGTCCAGCTACCCACAGATGGACTTTGGGTCTCTGCTCTGCACTTCTCCTTACTCATAACCATATGATTTTTTTTCCTTTGATGCCTGATACCTGATCCTATCAACACTTCATGATCACACAGGCTGGTGTGATTCTTTCATGTGGGTTTTGTTGCTTCTAAGCTAGATGGCCGCTTGTTTATCTTCAAGCCTTTAAGACCCCAAGCACTATATCTTTTTATAGTGGGTCACCATCCACTTTCTTCACCACATTTGCTTATGTACCTGCTCTGTCTTCAGGGATTGTGTTCGAAAGGTATCATGGGATGCCAGTTTACTAGAACAAAAGCGCTCTTGCATTGAGGGAGACAGCCTGAATTTCTGACAGCTCTCTGTCAATGTATTGCTGCAATTGTTGTTGAATATCTTCAGCAAAAATTTACTTGCATGTGATTTTAATTATATTGTTTGATAATCTTCACATTCTATGGGTCCCCTTTTTTTGGAAATGGACACAGATCCAGATCCTTGCAGTTGTCTGATCAAGCAGCTGTTTTCCAAATTTCCTAGTATCCAGTGCTTTGTCACCTAGTTGAAACAGTTCAATTTGTATTCCATCAATTCCTGGAACATTATTTGTGGCTAATCCTTCATTGAATCTTGGTCTTCTTCCTTCAATACATTTGGTTCTTGATCATATACTACTTCTTAAGATGGTTTAATGTTGAGTACTTATTTTTGATATAATGACTCTCTTCTATCTTCTTTAGGTGCTTCCTGTGTCATTCAGGTTTTTTGCCCATACAATACTTTAATATTACAACTCAATGCATGAATTTTTTCTTCAGTTCTTTCAGTATGATATGCTGAATATGTTCTTCCTTTTTTGGCAGGTCTTTGCACATTTCATTATAATGCTGTACCTGTCTTTTCAAATCACTCGGTGAGAATTTCTGTTCATCTTTCTGACTTCATCATTTCTTACACTTATTTTAGCTACTCTACATTCCAGAGCAAGTTTCCAACTCTCTTATGACATCCACTTTGATCTTTCCTGTCTTTTTAATAACTGCTTTCTTCATGCATGATGTTCTTGATGCCATCTGATACTCATCAAGTCTTCTGTCATTCATGCTCAATGCATCATATTTGTTATTAAGATATTCTTCAAATTGAGGCATACGCATGTCATCTTTTGGCATTTATGAACTCATTTTCATTTTTTGTGAGCTTTAGCCTGAACTTACATATGAATAGTTGATTATCTATTCCGACGTCACCTTCTGGCCTTGTTTTGGCTGCAGATGTTGAGTTTTTCCATTTTCTCTTCACCAAATGTAGCCAATTTGATTCCCATGCTTTCCATCGGGAGGGTAAATGCGTACCATCACCATTTATGTTGTTGACAAAATGTACTGCCATGAAGCAGCCATTGGTCTTGCAAGTTTCTATCATGCAATCTCCAGTTTTGCTTTTGTCACTAAGATTATATGTTCCAACTATATATATATATATATTTTTTGGGGGGGGCATCACTGCCCTCAGGTGGTGGGAGTAGGAGGCCCAGTCTTTGCTCCGTGGAGCTGGAATCGAACCTCCATCCCAGTGGGCCGCAGTCCCGCGCATAACCACTATGCCACCAGGGCTCAGCCCATGTTCCAACTATATTTTCTTCTTCTTTGTTTCCAACTTGTGTATTCCAATCTCACCAATAATTATCAATGCATCTTGATTTGCATTTTTCATCAGTCTGATGAAGTTGATAGAATTCTTCAATTTCTTCATCACCAGCTTTAGTGGTTGGTGTATAACTTTGAACAATAATTGTGTTAACTAGATTTCTTCCTATGTATGTAGATAATATGCTATCACAGACAGAATTGTACTTCAAGATAATTGTTCTTTCTGACAATTAATGCCATTCCTCTTAAATTGTCATTTCTGATATAGTAAACCATATGATTGACTCAAAATGACTAATAAAAGACCAATTCCACTCATAATGCCTACAAAATTGATCTATATGAACTTCATTTCATTTTTGACATCTTTCAATTTTCCTAGATTCATACATTGTACACCTCACGTTCTAATTAGTAATGGATATTTACATATGTATTCTCCCCAAAATGAAAGTCAAAAGCTTTACTCCATCCCCATCATTCTACTTTGAGGAAGCAGTTCTTCCTTAGTTTTATTTTGAGTACCTTCCTAGCTTAGGAAGAGTTCACCTTTTGGCACCATGTCTGTTGCTATTCATAAGGTTACTAATGGTGAATTCTTCAGAAGTCAGCACCTGTTTCCTTCTTCACTGTATGTTTTTTAATGTGAACGCTCTACTGAAATCTGTGCACTTTGAAAGTTCCTGCTGGTATTTGAAATACTGGAGACATGACTTTCAGTATCACAGCAAAGTAGAAGTTCCCACGGTAGTGCAAATTGGCAGACACACAGTAGTGACTCTTCATGAATGGATTCTAATGTGAATACACATACTCACATAAGCCCAGGAAAGCTTAGGTATGTAACAAACTGTCCAGCTGCCATGAATCAAGAAAAAAAAACCCACCTATAAGTAAGTGGCTAGAGCCCTTTCTAACCCAACAGTCTTTGAGGTTCTCTGTGCCGTATGTAATAGCTGCAGCTTTGCTCCTTGTGACCTGCAGCACAGCTATCTCCATTGGGAAGGAGATCTAAGTAAGTTTCCATCAGCAACATTTGTAAATGTCTGCATTTAAAATCAAACCCAGAAAGCAAGGCTCAGTGGTCCCTCACAGCCACGGACTCACTTTGGAGATGTCTGATCAGGAATTTGGGACAAACCACTCTCTAGTGAGGTGAAGCAATGTTTGCCATTGTCAACAGAAAAGCTTTAAGAGGAAGTTCTGCCCTTTTATCCCCATAGAGAATTTAGACAACATCACAAAATTTAACAACTTAAAACTACTGACGACGTGTGCAGGAGCCAACAGCGGGTACCCTTAAGAACAAAATGGTAGTTCAGGCTCTGTCACCCAGAAAATTATCTGAGGGGAGTCTGGGCCAGGGGGACCAATTCAAAATGAAATCAAATCTTCTTTCTAAGGATTAATCTGCAATGAACATTTAAGGAAATCCCAGACTCAATGATCCTTCTGAAGGAAAAATGAAATCATCTGGGTCTTCTCAGGATTTCACAGAGATTGGCTTGCGGCTAGAACGTTTGACTTTATAGCTGTGCCCCAGTACTCTGTGTTGAGCATAGGAGATATTATTACTGTTGGTAGCCGGGTCCTTTGGAAGTCGCCATCATATTCTCACATAAAATGAACTGCTGCTTGAGTCACTGCAAGTCGCAGAACATGGTGAGTTTAGCACAAGAGGAAGTGCTGGTTCCTCCAGCGCATAGGGGTACAAGTTGCACAGAGAGGTAGTGATGTCTTAGTCAGCCACAAGTGCTGGGGCCTCAAACTCCACGAGTTTGAAATCAATGGGAAGCTATATATAACAAATAAACAGTAAGAAAACAAACGGCCCTTAGGCCACAAAAGACTGACTTAATCATTCCAAGCAAGATAGCTTGCAGGGACCTTTACCTTCTCTTCCTAGAGCTAAGAAGTAAGAATGAAATCTCCAGCTCACTGTTTGGCCCTTCCACGGTCTTTCTAGACGTGTCTTGTTTAGTAAATGAAATGGCAGCAGAACAAGGACAGGCCAGTTCAGGGGCACCCCTGCCTGGGGGGAGGGCCAGGTGCTTGTGGCCTCTGCCCTCAGTTCCTTATTGCTGGTCTGCAGCCAGAGGCGAGAGTGGCTTGATGGTCAGTGGCCTAGGTAGAAACCACCACGTGACAACAGTCAGAAACACAAAAGCCAGCCTGTGTATGCAAGAGCAGTTCTGAAAAAAGAATGAGTTCCTTTAAAAACAGAAAAAAAGATTCATCTTTTTCCTTTAGTTGCCACTCTGCAGCCTTCAAAAATCATGGTCACTAAGGACGGGGTCCCAGGCTCAATTTACAGAGAGGCTGGTCAGCTCGTTCTGTTCCAAGGCATAAAATGCCCGTGATCTTGTGAGTATACTCTGTTAGCGAGTCATTTTGTAAGAACCGTCTATCCCTCATGAGGACAAGTAGCTTACAAACAAGAGTGAGTCAGTATACATATGACACCCCCCCCCCAGAAGAGCCACGTGTTTGAAAGACTGTTCTATTGTCTAAGACCTTCTTAGTCTTCCACCGCACATGCTCTTCTGACATTGTGACTTCGACACGCTTCTCTTTGAGGCAGGGTCAATGTCCCTCTGGAAACCGGTCCTTTGTGGGTTTTTGGATCAGTGAAAGAGGGCAAATGTGCTGCTGTGTAACTTCTGAGGCTCCCCCTTTGCCTCAACCTTATTTGCAAGACCACTCTCTCTGCAAGTGTCTGGCCACTGTGTAAGCCATCTGACTGCTGAGAGGACCACTGGCTGAGGAAGCACAGCTGTGAGGCATGGTCAGCAGGAGTGAGGGGGTGAGGATCTGTACATATATGCCGTGTGTGTGTGTGTGTGTGTGTGTGTGAGAGAGAGAGACTAATGGGCTTCAGAGAGTTCAGAGAAAATGGAATTAACATGTAATGGAAACTTCCATGAACTTTTTGAGGCCCTCTCCTGTTTGCTTGTACATGTATATTGTTTCGGTTCTGTGTGCCATTTCTGACTCATCGCACTCCTATAGGATAAAGTTAGGCTTCCCCATAAAGATTTCCTGCTCTGTCATCTTTAGGGGAGTAGAGTATCAAGTTCTTTTCTACCTGGGAGCTGCTGGTGGGTTTGATCTGCCAACCTTTTGGTTACCAACAGTGCATAATCACTGCAACACCAGAGTCCGAGGGGTGGGGGGCAGCGTGTGTGTGTGTGTGTGTGTGTGTGTGTGTGTGAGAGAGAGAGTTCAAAAATACCATTATATTTTTATTTCATTCCCCCCCAAATTGTCTGAAACTCTGTTCTATATACTGTTGGTTTCAAAGAATCAAAAATATATAGTCGACTTTTTAAAATTCAAACAATGAAGGTATTAACTGATTATGATTGACTACTATGCTACTAGTAAAGTCATACTGTTTTGCTCAGAGTGCTAAACTAAATAGGCATGTTTCACATTCCCTGCCCTATTAATTATATTTTCCAATTTATGCATGGGGAATCTGGATTACATGAATAATAAAAATAAGTAAAATTTAAAAAATGAATAGAATGACTACCTCTGACTTAGGATTAACCTTAGTCTTTATGAGTAACTTAACCTGTCTCATTAAATTTGGCGTCCATTCTTGATCTACATTCAATAAGAGCACATATTTAATAAGCCATCAGCTTTTCTAGACTGGGAATTACTTTCTGGCCAGATTTATATGTGTTGGAAGAGTAGATAAAACTCAAATGTGTTCCACAGGACAGGGCATGGGCTACAAGGAGTTACACTTTTTCAGGAAAAGCTCCTGCTCTTCCAAATCCAAGTCCACAGAGGCAGCATAGCTGTGTTCCATGGTATGACATAAAATGCTAAGAGTTTTGCTATAAAGCCACATGTCATCCCTGTGCTTTAATTGGATTGATCTTCTTGAAATAATTACAGACATGTCCATCCTGAATGCAACTGGTGCCCTCCCCTCCATGACGGCTGCCACTGTTCAGATGAGGACACCTTTTTTTCAGGGATGATGGTGAGTGCCTTTAAGCTTTGGGCTTATAAATATTTAGACCATTCAAATTCCCCACATCCTTTTCTGCTTCTCCTTTTTCTTGAAAAACAGCTGTTGTATTAAACTATCATTCCTTGGTGGAATAAGCTGAACAGAGTCTAGTGTAATCTACTCTTAGATCTATACTGCAGGGAGAGTAGTTTGCCTTTGGGCAAAGTGAGATTACCTGCACTGTTTCCCCTTACCTAGCATGGATGCAGACTTTCCAAGACACTTCATAATAAGGCATATAGTATTCTGAACTACTACGAAGTTCCACCTTATTAAAATGCATGTGGGAAAAGTCTCATCGCATTCTCACCATCATCACCCTATCAGCAATGGATTCTGAGGGCTTTGCCAGGATGACATTTAGCTTAGACACTGGGGAAGAGATAGACAGCACATGAATCATCATGGGAGAACAGGTAAAGGACAGAAGTCGTAAAAGGCTGAGAGCCAAGGTCATTTAGGTAAAGAAACTTTGGAACAAGATAGCCTGGTGTGAATTCTAGCTAATTAGGGGATGACCCACAGGTCCAACAAAGGAGCATTTTTGGCAAGAAAACATTGGGAAGGAACTAAGATCACCCACATTCTTCACATGTTTCCATCCCCTTGGACAACGTCCTTCAACATGGTGGGTGGAAGGCACCATTCTAGAAGCTTCTTTTCTCCATCCAGGAAGTGAACTTATTTCCCTCCCACATCACTTCTATGTATAGTTTGTTTCTAGTGTCTATTCTAGTAGACATATCAGACCTGCCTTGTCCCTCTCAGGATGAGAGATGAATGAGTTATGCCTGTCTACCTCATCAGTTTTATGATCCCTGCCAATCCCTCCAGGTGCATTGATGCAGCCACAGTGCTAAATTGTCATGGAATTGGTCAAAGGATGGAAGCAATCTCTAGGCCAGTTGGTGCTTGATGACTTTTGTTTGTTTGGTTGCATATAAATCATTGTTTATTCAAACATTAAATGCTACCCAAGAGTGATAAATGAATGAATGATACCTAGATAAAATAACATATGTAAGTCCCAGAAATATCATGTTGAATACACACACACATATATAGATATACACACACACATATATATAGACACACACACATATAAATGTCTCCTGAAAAATTGACAATATCTATTATGACACAAAAGAGTTCTGATGGCCTTTTAGGTTAAACTGTACTGCTAACTCCCAGATGACAGTTCAAACCCATTGTTTGCTCCTCAGGGGAAAGATGAGGCTATCTGCTACCATAAAATATTTGAAACCTTATGGAGTAGTTCCCTCTGCTCAATTAGGTCATTATGAGTTAGAATTCACTCCATAGCAGTGGGTTTACATTCACACACACACACACACAATGTTTAAAGTCTTTGGAGGAGGACATCATGCTTGGTAGAGTAGCAGTGAAAGAGAAAAAGACCCTCAAAAAGATATATGGCCACAGTGACTGCAACAATGGGCTGAGGCATAGGAACAATTGTAAGGATGGTGCAGTATTTCATTCTTTTGTGCAGAGGGTCTTTATGGGTCAGAACCAACTCCATGGCACTTAAAAACACCAACAATATTTAAAGGGACTATCCCTGTCTCCATTTTGTTGAGTAGCTGCACCCAAGTAAAATGTTCACTCTTTTTAATGACACCTTGTATGAGTTTATGTAAAAAATAAGGCCCCAGGATGGTTCAAATGGTTAAGCCCTTAAATACTAGCTAGTCTGCTTCCAAAAGGGCACACCTATTGAAAGCCCCAGGAGGCATCATTCCCTAGGAGTTAAAATTGGCTCCAAGACAATTGGTTTGGAGATTTGGGGACATGGAGGGGGTGCATGGAAATAGAGGCCTCACAAACCATCCAACAATACCTTTAAGTGAGGCCAACAGAATGTTGCCAATGCTTTCGGAATGAAGGCATGTTAAAGATGGAAAGAGGCCATAGGTGGAGCAAAGCCAAGGCTTTCTCTGCTCCAGTTACTGGAGAGCAATGATATATTATTATTTGTTAAAACACATATACAAACTTAGGAATACAAACATCTCGCTCTTTCTATTTTACTGTTTGTTTCATTAGTATTCTTTTTCAGTTCATGAATTGGCCTGGACATCAGATGAGAGTTGTGAAGATGAGAAAAGCCTTACACCCCCACACCACCAACATTGCCATGGAGATAAGGCCAAAGCAGCATTTCTGTAATAGCCAAAAAACAATCAAAGTGGATAAAATGAAGCAGAAGAAAAAAAAGGCCAAGCCCACTGCCATCTAATCAATTCTGACTCCTAGCGGCCTCTAAAGGACAGAGGGGAATTCCTTTTCTTTCTGTTTTAAAAGAGAAACCCATTTTCTCTAAGAGAATTCCTTCAACATCTCTTTTCCTGTTGATTTAAATTTTTTTCTTATAATGATGCTATGAGACTTTTTCATAATACAATAACCTAGAATAACTTGAATTTACTTGTTTGTTACAAGGGAGATGGGGAGGTGATAGAACCCAGAGGCAAAGTTATCCTTCATGCACAATTACATGCCATCAGTGGAGCAACTAGCTCCTTTGTCTAGTTAAACACCAACTCACTGCCCTTCAGCCTATTGCTGACCCATAGTGACCCTATAGAGACGGAGAACTGACCCTGTGGGTTTCTGAGACTGCGGCTCTTACCAAGAGTCGAAGCCTCATTTTCCTCCCAGAGTGGCTGGCGGTTTGGGATTGCAGACCTGGCAGTTAGCGGCCCAGTGAGTGAGAAGTACACCAGCAAGGCTCCTTTGACCTTGCTGGGAAAGTGAAGAGCAAGGTTTATGAACATTCTGAGTGACCTTTGCTGCCCTTGAATAGGAATGGCTGCAAAGCATCAGATTTGGCCTGCAGATACGATGCTTTAAGGACTTCACCAATAATTTGTTAATCATGCAATTGAGGTTAAGAGGATAATGCTCATGGAGACTTCAGAGTTTGAGTCTTATAGACTCCACATCAAGGATCTCTTCATTTTCTCAAAATTACTTGTTTATTTTTAGAATCTTTTTATTGTGAATTAAATGAAGGTTTCTGGAGTAGATCATCAGTTTCGAGTTCGACAATTCATCCAGTCTCCCAAGGTCTTCTCCTGTTTCCATGATTTTCTGTCCTTCTCCCTCTTGGTGGGTCTTGTCTTTCCCTTCACCCTAGTTAGCACCTCTAGCCTGTGACATCTTCCCTCCCTTCTCCTCCTTCCTCCTCTTTGTATCCATCTAAGTCTGTTTCTTTTATATTCAATATTGATTGTTTGAAAAATGACAATACCTTTAGTGCTACTAATGCCACCATGGTAGTTGAAACCCATCAGCCACTCCACAGGAGAGAGGTGAGTTACTGTGAGATGGAGTTCACTCTATGGCAGTGGACTTGGAGTTGTAGTGATGCAAATGGTTAAGCACTTTATTGCATGGCAGGGTCTTGTAATAGGACCTATTGACGATTCTTTTGTGTACTCATTTCTTGAGTTATTTATTTATGCATCTATATTTAGGAGCATTTTTTCTTTGTCAGGCACTGTGTTAGTCAGAGTTCTCAAGAAAAGAAAAACCAGGATATATATACATATATATATACATATACACACATATATATCAAAAAGGAATATAACAGATAATTAGTCCACACAGTAGTACAGAGGGCTCAGTTCAACTCACTTTAGTGGAACAGTTAATATACTGTAAGTCCTTGGTTGGCTGCCAGGTCCAGGTCAAGGGAACAGACAACAGTGTCTTTCCTTGGGCAAGTGAGGCAGAGTCTGCCTATGAGCAGCAGGCAGCAGGCAGCAGGGTGGGTCAGCAATAGTCAGTAACATGGGAGCTTAGTGAAGCAGGCCCTGATGGGGGTCACGAACTCAAACACAGTGACAGGATCCTCCAGCCTCGAGCTCAAGCAATGTATATACCAGCAGCGTGGTGAAGCAGGTCTTGAAGGAGGCTCACAGGGCCCATGGGTTGGCTTGGTTTACAGGTAGTGTAGCACACAGGATGAGGCAGAGAACTAGCTAAAGAAGCATTCCGCTGGTCCAACACCAGGGAGCTAGAGGGGGATGGGACGTCAGCAGTGTTTGTTTATTTTGGTTGTCCTCCAATCAAGCTGTGATCTGACCAGACTCTGCCCACATGTTCCAATTGGCCTGTTTGGCACAATAAATCCAACTGTCACAGGCATTAAGCCAATTTATGAAACTATACAACACAAGCTTACTTAAGATGACTCACAAGCCAACAAATGCCTATGAAGATCATTTAGCATCTAACTCACCTGAGGTGAATAAAGCGCATCAGACCCTTGCGACGTCCATTTGAGCCCTTGGTGACACTGTGAGCACTGTTCACTGTCTTCAAGTTGTGCTCTCTTCTACATCCTGTGAACTCATTTCTTTGGCAAACATCTTGAAGATGGCGCTGTGTCTATGGATAAAAGACAGAATTCTTCTTGATCAAGTTTGCGCAAGAAGACCTCCAAGGAAAGAAGGTATTAGGCTTTCTTTTACAATTTCTGAAGAGAGTTGTCATTTCCCCAGATTACTTGGTGGGGAGATGTGAGAAGAGGACAATGTTATATGCACCCGCTAGATGTGGGTGAAACCTGTCAAGACATTGGTTCAGGTTTTGTCACAACAGGTCTTTGCTGCTCAGAGTTTTCGGTGACAACAGATGTGCTTTTTTGTGCTGTGACCATCCTGACCTTATAAGACAGAGTGGAAGGTTTCCCAGCCTGTAAGCTAGCAGATAGCCTCATCTTTACCCTGTGAAGTGGCTGAGATGTTTGAAACACCACAGTTCAATGCTTTACCTCCTAGACCGCCTGAGCTCTTTGCATCCCGATAAAGAATTACCATTTTTCAAATCAAACCACTACCATCAAGACGGTTCCAGCTCATGAGACTACCAGGGGAGATGAAAGAGTTTATGCTGACACACTGGAAGTTTCCAGCTATGTTGTGTTTGTGGTAGCTGTGGTCTAGTGGGCGCCAAGTCGTTGTGCACCTGTTCGGCAGAACAAAACCCTACCCAGCCCTGCACCATCCTCACGCTTGTTCTTATGTGTGAGCCGTTGGATGAAGCCACTGTGTCATGTCAGTCTGGCTTGGCCACAGGGTGTTGATTAATGCACAATTGGGGAATATAGCTTTTGAAATGTGTTTATTGGGACCAGCTTTTGTTTGTTCTTTTATATTTTGTGTTCTATCTGGATGAAAGCTTTACATCCTGAAGCTGTTTTTGAACTTGACCCTGCAAGCTTAACATGTTGAATTTTAACTGACATCGTGGGATGGTGGAAAAAAAGTTAACACAGAAAAAGGAAAAAAAATGCATATGGATTTGATAGCCTACCTTTGAAAATCTAAAACATCTGGCTTTGTGTATGAGTGTGCTATAAACATTTTTTGAAAGCCTAAACATGAAGCATTGGTCCAATTCATTAATATTTTGGAATGAAGGTAGTTATGATATGACCTAATAGCAATGAGTTGTGTTTAACCTTTATATAGTTGGGTGATGGAGTGGTGGTGTTAAGTTTGTGCAGAAAACATTTTCACATTATCAGTAAAAACCACATGTGGAAGGAGGAAAAAAAAACATTTGAAAAGGGTATTTTAAATAAACCTGGTAGCCAATAGTCCAGTAGGAAAAATCTTTATTGATGTTGCAATGTATTTGTAAGAATTACTTGGCCCCTAAAATGTGGACACCTTTTGACAATATCTAAAATTCTCATCAGATTTTGGATACTATACTTTGCTTATTTAAAGTGATCATAACACTTTAATTCATGTCACTGGGGTGAGATCCATTTCATTGAAGTAGAAGCATTTTACCAAGAGCTGAGCCACAATGTATACCTCCGATTAACTCTAACTATACCTTCAGCATAAACTATAATTCATAAAGGCCAATACAACTCTTTTCTTTGTAGCTGGGTAACCATTTATGTTTGAGGTGAAGATGTTAATATGGAAATTTGTGAGCTAGGGAAGAGGATGAACGCTATCATTCTAATTTATGACCTTTCATACAAGGCCAAATGTAAAGGCAACTTCAATTGTTTTATATCTCAGGGCCAGCTTATAGCAGCTGTGTGAAATTTGGAGTGTTAGACATAAACTTTTATTACCAAATTATAAATAATTTCTCCCACTTATAATGTTCACCTTTCAAGTTCATCTTGATTAAAATACAAGGGCAGCTTCACAGTGATTTTGCTGAATTATACAGTGGAAGAGGGTTCCCAGAGTTCACCGTGGAGTGTGCAGCAGTGCAGCACTTGCAAAACTCTCCTCCCAGAAGCTCACACCCTCTCAAGATTCATGTCATAGCAGAACGGTATCTGGTGAAATGTGGGCATTTAGTTAAACCCCTCAAATGTTGTACACTAAGAGCCCAAGATGTACAACAGCCCCTTTCTCTTAGGTAAAAAGCATGTCCTTAGAAATGACACATCTTTAAATACGTTTATATTACTTCTTAAAATAGATTTCAATAACTGTAGGCTGTCTTCTCTTTAGCGAACAATGTTCAAATCCCATGATGAAAGATGATAACCATAGGCCCAAATACCCCCAATTTGGATGCCACAGTTTAGTTGCTTTTTATTTGTCCATGCTTTGAAAGCCCGAGGAAGGAGTATCTGCCCAGTCTATGTTAGTCCTTCATGCCCATGAAACAAGAACAGCCATGGTTCTTAAAAGCTGAATACTGATGTCAAGTGTTCCCATCTGCTTTGGGGAGTGCTGGTCAATCCAGTTCCATGTTTGTACCAATTTATCATCGCCATCTTTATAAATACCACAACACAGTCAGCTACATGTTCACAGGACTAGGATTTTATAAAACAAGCTAGATATGATTCCATCTCTTTGGAGCATGGACCATCGAAGAAGATTGTTGAAGGCATCAACAAAACAAAATCTCAGACTCACGACTACTGACCTGAGCTCAGCTCATGCTGCCCGTGTAGGACAGGGCTGAACTCCGGGTTTCTGAGACTGTAACTGTGTAGGGGAGTAGAAAACCTTGTCTCTCTTCCTCGAGCACTTGGTAGTTTAGAGCGGTTGACTTCGTGTTAGCAGCCCAATGAATCACTATGCTACCAGAGCTCCACAGTAAAAGACAGAGATCAAAATAATTGTAGAAATATGGAGCAAATAAGAAAGCAGTAAAAATCCCCTAGCTATTTTCATATCAACATTTGCCTATGAAGAATAATAGCTTTTGCTATCCTCTTTATAAAGCCATTTCACATACATTTCCCTCCATTAATCATCACATAATTCCAGGGTAACAAGAAAACCTTTTTTTATTTTCCCCACTGTAAGATAAAGAACTAGGTTCCGATAAGATATTTTTACTGGCCTAAGAGAAGCTGTGGAATTTAGAAGTGGTAGAGGCAGAATTCAAAAACTGAGAGTTCACTTCATGGCTCATATGTTTAGTTCCTTGGGCAGAAACTCACATGAAGGCATTGATAAGATAGCTGAACTAAAACTTGCCCAATTCTTTTTATGAGCTCAGGGCTTCTTCATACATTAAGGTCTGTCTAGGCTTCAAAGGTTAGTTTTTTTGAGTAAGAGTTCAGAAAAAAATATTGCACATGTTTTATTTGTTTGTATAATTCAAGATGCTGAGAAAACACCATCAGAAAACACCCAAAAACCCCTACAAAGTACTGAAAGTTGTTGTGTGAGTTAGGGCCTACCAATTCTCACCTAGGAGGAAATTCTGAAAAGGAGGGTGTTCTTCAGGAGCACGTTAATTCCTGGAATAATTCAGGGTGCCAACCATTTTGGCTCCCTTGGTCCTTACAGAGCTGTGCCCCTGAGGGAGGTTGCAGCTGCTCTGCAGATGAGCCAGGTGCTCAGAATTCCTCCCGGCTCCTTGCCTACTATACCAGACTTAATGGTCCAGCCAGACCTCGGTGGTAAAGAAAAAGACATTTGGAATCAAAACTTTAAGTGAAAGCAGTGGATAATGTGGAAAGGTTTGATGTTTTCTGGGAAGGTTTTAAAAAATATCTTTTTATCTTATGTTTCTTCTTTGCGGCTAATTGTTTGGTTTAATGGACTCTGCTTAAAATTTTACATTTCCGTCATATTTTATATTGCACTTACTTCAAGTACAATATAGCTGTGACTGCTTGGCCTTTTTCCAAACAGAGGTTTTATAGAGGATTTAAGGAAGTTTCTCTTCTCTACCAAATTACCCCCAGTTGTTCTCTGTCTATGTAGTTTAATCAAAGACTGATTTTCCACTCTTGATGTTAGCTAAGAGATGCTTGCGTGAGGAGAAATTTGCTTTTGCTTTAAGGGGAAAAAATGTGCATCTTAGATTTTATAATAGTAACAGACCCCATAGCTTAAAGATATAGTAGCACTTTATGATGCTACACGTGATAAATAGAATTGAAGTCAGAGCTTCTACCCGATGAGGATTTAAGAGTATTGAGAATTCATGCAACACACAACCAAGTCTCCATAGCAGCACTTGATGATGTCGGTACAAGTTTGCTTTAAAATGACCATTTGCAGTGCAACACAAAGTTGCAACGCAAAGTACATTCAAAGATGGAAAGCTTCTTGCTTTATTCATTTATCTACATGAAATTATTCAGAGAATTTCTGGGTATGACCAATAATTTACTTTGCCAATAACTGCCTTGGAGTCCAAACTATATGTCTTGCATTTGGAGTCGAGGCTTGTTTTTATTTTGCTTCTTCTTGCTGTATTTAAAAATGTAGTATCGGCCTCTGTCACAAGAGATCACCAGCACCTTCTACTTTAACTCCACCAAGCCCCTCCCAGACGGCGGACGGCGGGTGTGCGCGCGCCGGCGAGGCTGCCCTTCTTGGCTCGCGCGGGCTGCCGTAGCCAGGCGAAGCGCCCATTGGCTGGAGCCGAGAAGCGCTGCTTCCGTAGCGCTGTGGCCGTTCGCTGCGCTGTTCCGCGGTGGCCCTTCTCGTGGGCGCCTGGAGTGGAGCTTGTGCTTCCCGCCCTAGAGGTGAGCCGGTCGGCCACGCGGGCTGGGAAGGGGTTCGCCCGCGCGACACCGCGGGTTCGAGGCCCGGGTGGCGGCTCGCGCGGCGCGGGATCAGGGAGGCGCAGCCGCAGGGGCCCCAGGCCTGACTGCTGGGGAACCGCCTGGCGCCAGGGGTTCGGGGCCGGGGAGGGAGCGCGGGCGCCCGCGGAAGCCGCGTCCAACCCGCTCGGGGTTTCTGAGCGACTGGAGTGGCACTACCTGCGGCCCACCGAGTTTGCCTCGGAAACCAGCCCCAGTTTACGTCGCGCGCGCCCCCGCCCCCGCTATCCCGGGAATTAATATTTGGTTGGAAAGCCAACCAACACAGGCTCATGCTTCGCCTCATTTTCAGGGCCTCCTGTGGCTTCCCGACAGCGCCCGGTCCCCCCAATCCACCTCACCGAGCGGGGTGGGGGGAGGGCACCCACACTTGGGCACATTCCAATGGACAGAGGCCTTCTGGGCTCACGCGCATTGCTGGTGCTCTTGTGGGGGCTATCTTTGATTGGGACGGGGCAAGGAGTACATGACTTGCCCAGAAATTGAAAACACAAGGACATCCCCTTACAGAAGATGGGCCAGCCAGGGTGTAGTGTAGCACCGAAGAAACATACATCTTTCTTCTGGTTCTTTAATGTTTCCTCCCTCCCACTAGCACAACCCTAATTCTACCTTACAAATCCCGCTAGACCCGAGCATGTACAGGTAAGAGCTGGAAACACAGGGAATATAGGGCAGATAAACTCCCCAGGACCAATAAGGAGAGTAGCCATACCAGGAGGGGAAGGGGAAGGTGGGAGAAAGGGAGAACCAATGACAATGACCTACCTATAACCCCCTCCCAGAGGGATGGATAACAGACGAGGGGGTGGGGGGGAACATCGGACTGTGCAAGACATGAAAAAATAATAATTTGTTAAAAATCAAGGGTTCAAGGGGGAAGGAGGGGGAAATGAGCAGATACCAAGGGCTAAGATAGAAAGAAAATGCTTTGAATACGATGATGGCAACTTATGTACAAATGTGCTTGAGACGATGGATGAGAGTTTCACAAGCCCCCACTAAGCCACTTAGGAAGGCAGCAGCCACTGTCTCTTTTTTGTCTTTCACTTTTGCATGGGTTGGGTTCTGTTTAAGCTAAACTACCATTCCCCCTCCCTTAACACTTTTCCACTTCCCTTTCAAAACTTTTGAAACACGGTTTCTAATTTTGTATCTTCTTTTGGAGGATTTCTGGTGGTGCAGAGGTTAAAGGGCTCCAGTGGAAAGGTTGGCCCATATCTGCCAGCAGCTCCATGGCAGAAAAGATACGGTCATCTGTTTCTGTAAAGATTTACGGCCATGGAAAACTGGGCGCCTGTTGTTGGAAGCTCCTGTCCGTGGTTCTGTCGGATATGCTTTGGACTGCTTACCACTACGTTCGCGGGTCAGACCCACCAGCCGTTCTCTGCAGAAGCAAGAGGGTGACTGCTTCCATAATAGTCACAGGGTCCTTATGATTGGAATCCACTGCATGGTAGAGTGGGACCAATTAGGCAAGGAGTTTGGAACTTCTTTTCCAGTTAGTTGCCTATTTGAAGAATGGTTGTGTATGTCTCAGATTGTTCAGCTGTTTCCCTCCTGTTTCAGATGTTTTGCTTCATTTTAACATACCAGAAAGGAGCACTGTTGGTGTATTGGTTAAGCGCTTGACTGCTAACTGAAAGGTCAGGGGTTCAAATTCAGCAGAGGTTCAGTAGGAGAAAGCTAAGGCAGACTGCTGCTGCAAACATTACAGCTTCAGAAACCTTTGGGGCAAGGCTTACAGTGAGTCAGAATTGACTCCATAGCTTTGGGTTGAGGCTTTTGTTTTGACATCCCAGATAATAAAGATTTTTTAAAGAAATTGTATTTCAGGTTATTTTCTGCCAGTTGTCTCTTAGAAGTTGAATTCAGATGATATGATCGGTTTTAAGGGTCGTCATCCTCAATACCCCCAAAACCCACTGCCAGTAGTCAGCTCTTGCCCATGTCAGCCCTTTCTGGTTTCTGAGGCTGTAAATCTCCAGGAGCAGATAGCCTCAGCTGGGGACGACTGGTAGGCTTGTGGTTAGTGGTCCAACACTTACCCACCACCATCACCGGGGCTCCTTCACACAGCCGAGTCGTTTTCCCCCCAAAGTTTGGATAGTTTACATCACCAATTCAGGCATGTGCTTATTATACCAAAAGTATGGTAGCTTATAACAAAGCCAACACATCAAACAATAGTGTGAGGACTCCTTGGAGTTGTTTTGATAGAGTGCTGGATTGCATGACATGTAGGCTTACTTGAATTTTGTGCAGGAATCTTTAGAAACTGTGTGTGTGTGTGTGTGTGTGTGTGTGTGTGTGTGTGTGGTGTTGGCTAATTGTGTAAACTCAATGAATGAATGTTAGCGCAGGAAGGGACTCCATGACCATCCAGTGTAATTCCCTTATTTTGCAGATGAGGATCCAGGGCATTGAGTGGTGAAGTAATGAGTTGTCCAACTCCTGCACCTAGTTAAGTAACAACTGAGATTAAAACTGAGGTTTCCTGTCTCCCAAGTGAGTACTTTGTAAGCTCACCCTGGACCCTCATAATGAAAGAATTTAGGAAGATGCCCGTGTCACCTGGAAAATAGTTTAACCATATGAGGGGTTCATACATGGAAATATTGGGAAATGACCTTTCTAATAGCCAGAATCAGCAACCATTTCAGTGCTGGTTGTTTTCCGAGTCTCTTTCCATTGAGTCAGCTTATGGTCACCTTACCTGTCATAGAACTCAGTGTGGCCAGGTTCTGCATAGCCCTGATTTCAAAAAACTTCTCATTGCTCTAAAGCTAGAGAAGAGTGAGGGGAGGGGTTGTTTTTACTTTAGTACTGATGACGTTATTGGCATTTGGGAACATCATCCCCTCCAATGGGCTGTTCTGTGAATTGCAAGATGTTTTAGAACATTCCTGGGTTCAAGCTACAAGATCTCACTCCACCCCTCCCGGTCATGAGGATATAAAAATGTCCCACATTGAGAACCACTTATATAAAGGAATATTTGGGAGAAACTTCGTATCAGTTACCCTTGTTTAGAGATTCAGACTAAGAAGGCCTCAAGAGACTTTAATAAGCATCACTCTAGATTCCAATTCTAGGTTTTTTGTGTGTGTCTGTGAATTAGGTGAACATTTACAGAGCAGATCATTGATCTCAACATTGAACAATTCATAAACATTTCAACTCACCCATTGTGAACCTCTTGGTGTGTATCCTACTTCAGCCTCGTGCTTCCTCTCTCTGGTCCTCCTCCTTCCCTAACTCTCTGTCATTTGAGTGCTGCCCTTTCTGTCTGGACCAGTTGATTATGGCAGTGCTGGGTGGTTCACTTCTCAGCCTGAAAGGTAACTAAGGGACATGGTTTGGGAGATTCCACTAGGCTCTATCTGTCAAGCAGCCTGGGCTCTTACAATTGTGAGTGCTGGCCATGTTTTTCTTTCCCTTTATCTAGGACTAATGTACTCCCTTTCAGAACTTGGTAGTGGTAGCCAGGCACCATCTAGTCCTAGTCTCAAGACTGATGTCTCCAGGGTCCACCAACCCACTGGACTAGTGATTTCCATCACTGTTCTTACTTGTGGATGGGGAGAGACCACGATTTGCACCACAGATGAGTGCTCACATCCCCCTGCCCGCCCCCCCCACCCCCCACACACACACCCAGTCCCCCGTCGTGTAGTTGGTTTTTGCCCCAGAGAGCCATTGCTCTTGTCTGTTCTCACCTTTGTCTTACTTGGTTGGTCATAGAAGGTCGAGGGGCCTGGTGTCCCCGTGGGGTGAGCACTGGACTGTTGGCTGTGAGGTCGGCACTTCAAACCACCAGCTGCTCTGAGGGAGACCGAGAAGGGGTCTGCTCCCTTAAAGATTTATGTCTCAGAAGCCCTGTGGGGTTGCTGTGAGTTGAAATTGACTCAGTGGCAGTGGGCTTGGCTTTGTGGTTTGGAATAGAAGTCTTACTGTATTGGTAGCGGTTGAAATGCAGAAGAATGCTGTACTAGTTACATTCCCCTAGTTTGAAGGGAGAACGGGTGGGTTTCTTGGTGCAGGCGTGGAACGTCTCCTCTAGACTGAGGCAGTGTGCTTAAGGTGAAACAGGCAGTGCCCTGACTGAGAGCAGGGAGCCCTGATCACTTGGTCCTCAGTGGACAAAGGAGGGGAGCAGTTGGGGGAGAAGGGAAGCAGGACAGGACATGGGTGAGGCAACCCCATGAGGGAGAGATGTAGTGAGCTAGTGACAGAGACCCACTAAATTAGTGCTGCATTTACTGGAGTGATGATGCTATGCTTACTTGAAAGTTTTTGCTGCTCAGATTTTTTCCGCCTCTCGTTCACTGTGGTTGAGTCCGTGTCAACTGATAGCAGGCATCTGGGACAGAGTAGAACCGTGCTTGTGTATTTCCAAGGCTGTGCCGATGTAGGGGAGCAGAAGGCCTCGCTTTCTCCCTCGGAGTGGTTGGTGGGTCCCAGCTGCTGGCCTTCTGTGTACCCCACTCCTCTGCCCCCTGGATTCCGTACTCGTCCACTAGGGTGACGGAACCCAGACCACAGCAGCAGTTGCTGCCAAGGATGCGGAGCCCCCGGGACGCACGACAGACATTGTGCTGTGGCGACGTGGAGATGCGAAGGGTCCAGCCACCTCGGAGGACTGGCAGTCTTGTCTGCTGTCAAAGCTTATCCTAGGCTCATCATAGGATCTTGTATCACACTCCTAGACCTTTCTTTACCCAAATATGTTGACTATGAATGTATATCTACATGAGAACCACATTAAGACATTTTCTCTTTAATTGCCCAATATTGGGAGCAACCAAGATGTCCCTCAGATGGCGAGTAGATAAACTAGTGCCTCCAGTAGCAAACAAAAGAAGAAAAGAAACGGGCTGTCCTAAGTCGATTCCACCTCAGAGCTGCTCCGTTTGTCTCTGAGACTGTAAGTCTTTCTCCCCTCTTGCTCCAGGCATCCACTGCTGAGCTGAAACCGCCGACCGCGCGGGTCACAGCCTGATGCGAAGCTGCAGTGCTCTCAGGGCTCCGTGGTGCAGCCATCATAAAGTATGATTGAGTGGTTTTTCTAAAAAGAGATGAGCCATCAGACATCGGAAAATGTCAGTGCACATTGCCAAGGGAAAGAACTCGGCTGACAAAGCTACATGCAGTGATTCCTACTACATGACATTCGATAAAAAGCAGAAGTAGAGTAAAAAGTTGGCTGTCGGGTGTAAGGGAGGGCAGCATGGAAGGCTGAGTAGGTGGAGCATGAGGGACTTATAGGGCAGTAAACAGTATCACTGGATGGTATTGTAAGGGTAAATACATGGGTTTAATAAAACCATAGAACTGTCCCATGCAAAGCCTGCCCAAACTCTCTGCCATCAAGTTGATACTGACTCACAGTGACCCTTTAAGACACAGAACAACTGCCCTTTTCAGTTTCTGAGAGTGTAAATCTTTGCAGCAGCAGACAGCTTCATTTTTCTCCCTTGGAGCGACGGGTGCAGTCAAAGTGTTGACCTTGTGGTTAGTAACCCAACTCAGACCCCACTGGATCACCAGGCTTTCTTGATCATAAAAAGCAGAAGCTCCCAACCTGTCGGTCAAGACCCCTTTGGGGGTCGAGTGAACTTTTCACAGGAGTCTCCTGATTCATAGCAGTAGCAATATTACAGTTATGAAGTAGCAGCGAAAATAATTTTATGGTGGGAGGGGTCACCACCACATGAGAAACTATTAAAGGGTGGCGGCATTAGGAAGGTTGAGAACCACTGATAAGAAGAACAAACCTTATTGCATGCTCTAGCCTGTAACTAATAACAAATGTATCTGTTTGAGTTCATCCATTGTAACCAGTAAACCAGAGGATGCTAATAGGACGTGTGTGCAGATGAGACTGCAAATTTTTACATATATATTTTTTGGTAAACCTAAAATTGCTCATATATATATATACACACACACACACACACACACACACACACACATCTTGCAAAATCTCATTAGAGGTATTTCTATTTGGCCACTATAATTTCAGGCTGATTTTATAGTACCTTGGTACTTTGGATATCCACGACCTCCACCTTCCCAAGGCTGCATGTAATTTGCTGGCTCTGGCCTGGTCTCCACGGCTGTCCCCACAACTTGGCCAGAAAATAAGCTGACACATAGGGAAGAACAATGGAACCTTGAACGGGCTGGGGAATTTGGTGAAAAGCCTTGGTTCTGCTTAACCTCTTACAGAACGATGGCTTGAATTGTTCATGGAGGTAAACTCCTAGCTCACCGTTGGATGAATAAAATGTGGTTCTTTTGCTTCCATCCTTTTGCTCACAATGCTCTACAGGGCAATTTGCAGATGTCCTAGTACTAAACCTCTCTGTTACTTCTGACAGAAAATATACTGCCTTGGACTTAATAGGCCTTTATGAAAATAGGTCATTTAGAACAAGCCTGAGCAGGAGCTGGAAGGAGAGGAGTACTAGAGGGTGATTATGGCTCCAGATTGGAAGGGAGAGTTTCACTAAGGTGGCCTTGAAGAAAGGACTGTTTCCTGTTTTGTGTTTATGGTTCAAGAGACTTATCTCTTGCTTCAGAAATTATCAGTGCAGTACCTCCTGCCTTATCTAATTTAAAAGATGAAAACTTAAAATTACTTGAGCCAAGTGATGGGAAAAATTGTGTCAGGACCAATTTACTCACACAAAATGGATTTATGGGCAAGTCATTAAGTAACAGAGCACCAAGGAAGCCTAATGAAGACTAATGTAAAATATATGGCTCTCCTAAAGTGATGGATAAAATGTGTTTGAGGCAGCCACCTCTTCTGAAATAACTAAAAATATGTGGGTCTTTTTAACTTTAAAAGGTGTAGCAGAACGTAGATCTTCTGGAGAATAAATGAGTTTGGGATGAGTCCACTTTTCATTTGGGATGGTGTGTTTAGGCAAGAGGAAAGGCTCATTTAGAACTGTGTGAAAGAAGACAAAGGGAGGAACAGTGGCGGGTTGTAACAAGTGCCAAAAGCAGGTGCTCCGCATGATTGCTGAAAGAGGAACTCTGGCAGATTCATGCTCAAAACCCTTCCATAGTCCAGTCCCCGACCGGAGTCCTACCGAGCTGGTCAGCGCATACAGTTCTCTCAGCAAACAGAGTCCTGGGGCCTCCACTCCCCTCATAATGAGTCATGCACCCTCTGACCCGGTATGTCCTCCTTGTCTGCATACCCTTTATCTTCCATCTCTGCCAAAATGTCTCTCCTTTTAGGGAGGAGACACCTTTTCCTGCAGACTTTGTTTGGGGTCACCTTTTCCAGTATTCTCCTTTGAACACATGAAGACTGCACTAATAAGCGAACATGCTCTCTGCTCTCCCACATCCTGTATAGGAGTCTTCAAACACAGACCGCTTGCATCAGATTCTCCAATCGTTCTCACACTCCTCTCCCTCCCGCCTCTGGAAAGTCATCTTGGAGGGCCCGCGGCCCTTTATGTTAACATGCTCAGCCTTCCTTCAAGTTGATGTGGACTCAGCAACCCCATAGGGCAGCAGTTCTCAACCTGTGGGTCTTGACCCTCTGGGGGTCAAATGACCCTTTCACAGTGGTCACCTGATGATTCGTAACAGTAGCAAAATGACAGTTGTGGAGTAGCAACAAAAATGATTTTATCCTTAATACATGAGAAACTGTATTAAAGGGTCATGACATTAGCCAGGTTGAGAACCACTGCCATAGAGCATGGTAGTTTGGAGTTTGGAGTTTGAGTTTGGAGACTCTTAACTCTTGATGGGAGTAGAAAATAGCTAGTGGTTTTGAACTGCTGACCTTGTAGTTCACAGCCCGAGTAACCACTATACCACCAGTGTTCCTCATAGTCCAGGTTTGGGGGGGGGGGGCGGTTTAACCTCATTTTTTGGACAAGGTAGGTAATATTCCTGTGAACGATCTGTTTACATTACCATGAATTTTCATGTAGAATTTTTTATATATATATTTAGGGGAACCCAAATCCAAACTGAGAGTCTCATTTCAATCTTGTACTACCCAAAGAGTGGCATTATAGGTAAAGTCAGGAAAGGAACCCCCGAGGTTCTTTGTTGCATCTCCTTGCCTGGACACCTGCTCAACATACATGGCACATGCTCAAGTCCTAACTAAAGTACCATGGTGTGCAGATCTGCTGCAGGGTCTACTTTGTAAATTTTCTCTTTTTCTCCTTCCATCCAGCATCAATGAAATTGTATGGTAGGAGCCCTGAATGAATAGGAGTGCCCTGAGTGGTGGTTGTATTTTCACTTGAAACCATAGATTATAAAAGTAAGCTGGCAGTTCATTGGAAGAGCTAAGCTGGCTGAACAGAACAATTGATTACTTTTTTAAAACTTAAGCTGGAGTAGGGGAGGGGGCCCAAATGAGGGGATTAAAAGGAATCATTTTTGAAATTTTGTTTTTTGTGTAACTTAAGTCATTGACTTTTTCTATTAAATAATTGTGCTTTTACTTAAATTATCACTTTTATTTACTCACACCCTTTAATCAAGAATTTAAATTTCTCTTCTGCATCCTAACTCTAAGGCCAAGGGATTCTGTGTGTGATATACTTTTAAAATTTTTCTTGCAGTGTGTACAACTACATATTTGTTGAACCAGTGAATAAAAACAAATAATCTAGTGTTCCAGGTTACCCAAGCTGCTGAGCCAACAGGCAATAACCGAAACTTGAATTCAGACCAATGAGCGGGTGAACTGGGAATGAAATAAGCAATGTTATTTATAGAAGAATGATTAATGAAATTTTAAATTGAAAACAAAATTAAAACTCCAATTTGAATTCTTAAAGATACTGTGTTCCCACCAAATTTTAAGTATTAATGTTCCATGGCTATTAAAGAGGTGATTCTGAATTTGGCTAAAACAGAAAAATTAACTTGCAGAGTACTTTTACTACCAGCTTTTCTTTAAATAACTATAGTTGTTGGGTTTGCTTGTGAAGAAATAGAGTGGAAACTCTGCCTGACCTCCTTGGGCTACAGAAGAGAGAGGGAAAATGCAAATCAATATCTACTCAAGTGTGATGTCTATGAAATCAGATGAACCTTCCCTTCCAACCCTGACATCTGCCCTTTCCATGATGGGCCACTTCTCTGCTGGGTTACATAATTCACTACAATAGCCACACAACTCTCAGACAGCACTCATGATCATGGAGTTTAGTAGAGAAGTTTACAGATTACAAAATGTCAAGGTTAGAGTACAGTACTATTTTGTCTGGAGCTTCTCAGCCAGGCTGATGGACGTGTCTCTCTGCGCCTTGGCCTCTCAGCCAAGTCCCTTGATTTCTGCCCTGCTCTGGTAGGTCAGTGTTACAAGCTCCTTTAGCACTGGTGGATCCTGAAGGCACCTACTCTGTAAACTTCACTGTTCTGTCTTCTGGACTCTGAGCCACCGCCTTTGTGACCATTTATCAATGCAGACACTTGTGAGAATCTCTGTTCTTACTTCTAGAATGGGTCACTTTATATCCAGTGGAATGACAAAACTGACTAATCCCCTTCTTTAGAGTTTTGCAGCTCCTATCTGAGTGTTTCCACCGGATCATTTTCTAGACCTCACCAAAACTACATAGAGAAGAGCTAAACCAAGTATTATCAGTTCATAGTGTGTGAAAAATAGGTAGAAAAAGACAGCTGTTATGTAACAAGATGAATGCTGGAAATAACTTTGGACAATTTTGTATGCCTGATATGATTATTTATAGCATATTATCTGCTCCGGGTATGTGAAAGTAAACCAAAACCCTGGCCACAGTATCAACTTGCAAGAGACTATCTGTCTGGCCATGATGAAGAGCCGGTACCACTCCCTGCCCCCATCCTTTTATTAGCTGTGTGACCTTGATCAGGAGGTTTACCCGTTCTGTGCCATTTTCTTCATCTGTAAAATGGTGATAGAAACATAGCTATCACATGCGATCAGAAGGTTTAAATGGGCTAATCTATTAAAAATGCTTGGAAAAGTTAATGAAGCAAATCCTCAAATCTCAGCTATCAACTGCGATTGTAATTATGTTCAGAGATCAGTGGTTTGGTAGTGGATTTTGGAATAAGACTGATTGGAGCTTGAATAGTGATTCCAGCATACATCGGGACCCGTTCTTAGACTTTCTGTGACTTCATTTTCATCAGCAAAATGAGAGTGCTAAGATTTGTTCCCAGGATTGTTTTAAGGGTGAGAGAGTGTTTGCAAGGATCTTAGCACAGTGCTCAGCATTTATTAGAAAGATGGAGTTAGTAGGGCCGTAACATGTGTAAAGGAGCCCTGGTGGGATAGTGAGTTAAACATCAGGCTGTTAACCGCAGGGTCAACAGTTTGAAACTACCACAGCTCCATAGGGAGAGATGAGGGCTTTTTGCTCCCACCAAGATTTTCCATCTCAGGCTGTTCTGCTTTGGCCTAACCAGTCGCCATGAGTCAGATTCGACTCTTCAGCACCGAGTGAGTGACCGAGTCTGAGATGAGATGTTAGCATGTAACTCTGTCGGAGGTAGTGGTGGTTGGGAAGAGGAACTCTATACACAGGGCTAATAACTTTGTGTACTGCAGCTGTGTCCTGGGGCTGGTGTAGGATGGATTGTGCATGTAAAAGAGTTGGCCTGGTACCTGGCTCATAGTGATGCTGGGAAAAATGTAAGTTACCATATATCGTGGTGGTGGTGGTGGTAAAATGATAGTGAGTTTGTTCTCTCTGGGCTACTGACTTTCTATAAATATGCTGCAGTTTTCTAAACTTTCTCTACCTGGATAGCTAACTTTTCCCTCGCTCTTATTTCTTTTCATGTTTCCCATCAGGGCTGTTAAAATGAGTCTGCGGAAACAAACCCCCAGTGACTTCTTAAAGCAAATCATCGGACGACCCGTTGTAGTCAAGTTAAATTCGGGAGTGGATTATCGAGGTAATATTTTCATGCTTCATCTTTACTGTTTTAACTAAACAAGGAAATGTAACTCCATAGTGATTTTTGCTTAACCTCTTCAACATGCACCATAGATCAAAAAGCTTTGGTCCTCCTCAGTGGATGCTGCCATCTTTGTCGAGCTTGAAGGTGGGCCCTTTGAGAGAGCGTTCTGGTAGCAGAAGTGCAAAGTCTGGTGCCAGTCTGCTTTGAGAGCATGTCTGCCTGAGTTCCTGTGCCTCATTCACTCAGGCTTTAGTAACTGGAGACCAGAGGGCAGCTTGGCAGAGCAGTGTTGATTTCTGTAGAAGTTCTCAAGGTTGGCATGCCCCTATTAAGTGTCACTTAGAACTTCCCATGCATGTGACCTATGGGGTATCCAAAGATCCCTTTCTGTTTTAGTTAGAGCATCTTCTTTTTTAAGAGCCTGTGATACTCCTGAAATGAGCTTTTGTGGGAGGTATTATATTTCAAATGCCATTAAGATTACTGATTTCTTTATCTTCCAAAATTAAGATAGCTTAAATTACCTGGGCTTTTTCACAGATAGAAATAACCAATTTATGAGCAGGGTTTTGTAGTTTTTTCTTGATTTGTCTTCTGTCTAAATTAATAAGGATAATCCTCTCTGGAGCCTCCCCTCTTTTCACCCACATGCATCATGATTTTAGTGAGTACTTCCTAAGCCCCAGCCTGGGTTAACCACCCTGCATGCTTTCTCATGAAACATCCACAGCAGCCCTTGGAGCTCTCTGCTGTATTACCTCCCTCCATAAAGGGAAGAGCTGGGTCCAAAGCTTTGTTAAGAAACCCCACTGCTGTGTGTCTGCTGCTTTGGTTTTGGAGTGTACCAAACCTCCAGGGTATTTGTGTTTTCTTAATAGAACTGATCGCTTTATCCTGACTCCTGAGAGGGTGTAAAGGATCTGTGTGCTGCTTCTCCTTTGTGAGCTTCTGGTGCAGCCTTAGGAGGTCTTGGCCTGCTAGAGATAGACTTTTTAGCGCTTCATTTTTGAGGGCATGTGGTCCATATAGTGGTGCAGTGGTTATGCATTGGGCTGCCATCCACAAGGTCAGCAGTTCAAAACCACTAGTGTCACCATCCCCTCCCCCCCCGCTGCCCACCTCTCGGGGTGAAAGCCTGGCTCTCTGCTCTCGTAAAGAGTTAGTATTTCAGAAACCCACAGGGTAGTTCTACCCCATCCTGCTGTACCTATGAATTGGCATCGCCTTGATGGCAGTGATCGTATGTGTGTGCTCCTGTTCATGTGTTCAATATAAGAAGCCCTGGTGACATGTGGGTTCTATACTGGGTTGCTAACTACAGCCCAGTTTGTGAGCTGTTTGAATCCAGCATCAGACAACGATGAGACTTTCTAGACCCATGAAGAGTGACTGAGAAAACCCTCCAGGGGCAGCTTGACTCTGTTCTACAGGCTCACTGTGCAACGGATTTGACTCTGTGGTGTGAGTTGGGTTTGGTGTATCGATAGTGATAAAAGTAAGTTTTACATAAATGGGATCATTCTCTATATGCTATTTCATTTTGCGTGTTTTATTCTCCACACTAAGTGCATTTACTTCTAATTACTACATAAGGAGTCCATGTGTGGGTGAACTATGGTTTATTTTTATTCTTATTCTTAACTGGATTCCTATTGATGAGTCTGTACATGCACATAGCAATTTTGGGGGCCATTTGGCTGCAGGTTGAGCATGTGTCCAAGTCTCCCTTTAGAATGAGTTCCCTGAGCGAGGATTTCTGAGTAGGAGAGTAAGCTGCATGGCTGTCCCCCAGGAGACCAAGGCTCGTCTGTGCCATGTTCTCACCGACTCTTGCACTCGCCTCTTCCCTCTCTCTGTTTATTTACCAGGGGGCCTGGCCGCTAGGAAAACAAAGCTTCCGGCTCCCATAAGCAGTTACAGCCCGGAAGCCCTCATCGGCAGGCAGTTCCTGCCCTGCAGGATTTCTATGAGTCAAAATGGCTTGAGGGCTGTGAGTTCGGTGAGCGGGGCTCAAACACCAGAAGGTGGAGAATCACCATAGGTTTTCTCTTTTATGAGTTAGTTACTCATGATGTATAGTAAACCCCTCTCTGTAGCAAGGTCTTTGTAAGTTTGAAGGAAATGTTGTCTTTATGTTATTTTCTTATCTCTTGAAGACAGGAGGGAGATACAATTCCATCCTCCCGAGGAGGTTTTTTTTTTTTTTAATCCTTTGCTTCAATGATAGATCTTTTGATTAAAAGGTGACCATTAAACTTGGAAATGGCTTTGATTTATTTTAAACAAATTTTCCTCCACCAGCTCAGATTCCTTGCTCATTTCTAACTGGTATAGATGTAAAATGGATAATGTAAAAGATGTAAAAAAGTACAACAGAAAGAAACTATGAAGTATTCTTTTTAACATTTCTTTTGATATGAAAGAATTATTAATTGTTCATAGCCCTGTTGTTTTTAAGTTTGCCCTTTCTTGCAGTATTCTGTTGTGTTCATGCCTGTGCTACACACACATACACACCCCTTGAAACCCTTGTTCACAGGATGATAGGGCAAAGAGTGAGAAGCATATTAACAAAGTTGAGATTTTAAATGAAACGATCGACTTACTTAATGGAATCAAATGTGTACTATATGTTTTCCTTCACTTTGGCCCCCAGGTAAAAAACAGGCCCCCCAATGATGGAATGGGCTATTTGTTTGGTTGCTGACGTCAAGGGGTTAGCAGTTCAAAGCCTCCAGTCAAGGCTTTCTGCTCTGGTAAAGCATTACAGTCCTGGAAGTCCACAGAGACACTTCTGCTGTGTCCTGCAGGGTTGCTGTGACTCAGAATCCACTGAACAGCAATGAGTTTGCGGTATTATGGTTGGTTTTCTTTTTGATGAGAAAACCTGTTTTTTTTTTTAATCTGGGTCAAAACATTGCAAAACTAGTAAGAGGTTCTCTTAGCATAATTAAAAAGATGTGCTTCAGTTATTTCCTTGAAAGCTCTCTAGAATGTTTTTAGCCACTTTTCTATATTAGTTTTGATTTGAAAATATTATACGTGAAACAAAACAGAATGGGATTCTGTCACAGTGTTACAGTGCAATATGTTGGCCCGTGTGCTCAAGCTGCTCTTCACCATGAGTCACAGCGCTGAGCTGTTCTTTCAGGAGCACCTGCTGTCTCCCCCTCTATTACTTTCACAGATTGTGGAGCCTTCCTCTGAACCCTGGAGTACATTCATCTGCTGCGTAGACGTTGGGAGAGAATGAAATAAATCTGCCAGGCCGAGCCCCAAAGCCACTGGCACCAAGGAGTCTTGGATAATGGTCATTTGTTCCTGGATAATAGCCCATGCCTGTTCCTAAGGATATCTTTACTGCGATATTTGTATTGTGTTACTTTGGCGAAGGCTTAGAAAGTCGTTATCCTACGTGGACCAAGGGCAGTGATGGAGACTCACTTTCTGTTTTTCCTGAGGTAGAGGGTGCACCCACCTCTTCCTGTTGTCCGCCACACCTCAGCCTTCATTCCTGAGGCAGAGAGGAGTGAATCGTCACTGAGTTTCAGCGGCAGAGTGTCGTTAATTGTGTGATTTTGTGTATTAAGCATGTAAGAGCTAATATGAAAGCGATTGTCAGTGTGGAGGTGTACCTGGTCATTTTCAACTTGTTGCTTTGTCTTTTTTTTTTTTTTTAACTGAATGTGGCTCCAGGGGTCCTGGCTTGTCTGGATGGCTACATGAACATAGCCCTGGAGCAGACAGAGGAGTATGTAAACGGACAGCTGAAGAACAAGTATGGGGATGCATTTATCCGTGGAAACAATGGTAATAGTCCTTTACTCTACACTTGTACCGCATCCAAAATAGATCACCAGAGAATTTTCTAGATAATTTGAATTTTCAGTTTGTGTTTTGTTTTGTAGTGCTCATTTGTCAGATTTTGGGTGCGATAGCATCACCGATGCAGCATTCTTAGATTCCAGGGTCTTCATCATTCGGTTTTCTTGTGGGACTAGAACTTGCCACCCTCCCAGCCTTCACTGTTGACGCCCCGACGGGCACCGGTGTCCAAGCAAGAGTTTGTGAGCACAGTGCTACATTATTCCTGCACCACCCGCCCTCTGCCGCTCACAGTCCGGCCATGGGTGGAGCCTGAGGGACACTGAGTCCCTGCCCCCTTGGACTCACATCACGTGGGAACTAGCTTGTCATAATTGTCCTTTCTCTAGAAGATCAGCTTTTTGTGCTCTTTAGTTTGGCAAAATAGGAAACGTTCTAAAGTAGCTCAGCTTTTTGAAAGCTAATATATGGCTCTGGCTTTATTTATGGAGCCTTGTGTACACTCTCATACTTGAATCTCTGAGCAGGGAGAGGCCCAGTTGATGGCATTGAGCCCTTGGCCACGCCCACATTGTGGTCCCTTTGCACAGCTGGAGTTCGGATTTCGTATTACTCTGTGTTCTTACTTTCCCCCTTTCCACACGTGCTCATTTGACTTCTTCCTTTACTGAGAGAGGTACCCTAAAGTGTTGTGGCATAAGCACTAGACTGCTAGCCCCACCTACCAGTGGTGCCCCAGGAGAAACGGCTATCTGCTCCACAAAAGGGGTGGTCTCAAAACCCAATATACCTGGGATTTGGTTACAAAGCCAGAGAAAAGAGGGGTTTTTGTTTTGTTTTGTTTTGTTCCCCCTCTAGTACCAACAGCCACAGTGAGCTGCAGATAATGAGTCCCTTGCATGTAGCGTTACTAACTCTCTCAGAGGAGTGTCCTTTCTAGAACACTGTCACGATCTTAGATTCCCACATTGCCTCCCCCATTCCTGACTCTCTTCACTGGCATCTCTTAGTATTCATTTTCAATCAATTGTTCAGATCTGAGTCGACATGGAGGGAGACCGGCGCCTGGCACTACTGATAACAGCTTGACTAGAGGGACTTTGTCTTTTGCTAAAATACCCCCAAGTCCAGGTGGGCTGTTTGAGTGGCTCCTGGACTGCCCACGGGCCCCACGTGTACTGGGTGGCATGCATGCTGGGCTGCTAACCAGAGGTCAGCATCTCAAACGCCCAGCTGCTTTCTCACGAAGCCATGGGGGCCGTTTGACCCTGTCCTCCCAGCTTGCTATGAGCCAGCATTGAGTCAATGGCAGTGAGTTTTTGTTTAGAGACAATTAACTGAGCAAAACTTCCAGATTGAGATAGGGAACTTCAGTGAAGGATTTTGGTTGTTTAAGAAACAAAATAAAACTTCAGTTCTTATGTCTCATTATGCAATTAAAAAAAGGTAAAACAGCAAATCGAGAATTTATACTGGAAGGTGGATGAAAAATGCATGATATATTCTTAACCTGAAGCAATTCTTTGCTGATAGAAATATACTGGTTACTTTCTGAAAAGGATGATTATGAAATAAGAGGCCATCCAAAAGTTTGTGGAAAACTCTGTGATCTTTTAATTCTGATGTCCTCTGAACTTTTGGAAGCCTTCCCATATTACTATTTCAATGAAACCCACCACCCATTTGTTAGTTTGTCATCCTTTGATGGCGTTATATGTTGCTATGGTACTGGAAGCTATGCCACTGGCACGTCACATAACTGTAGGGTCATCCACCGTTGGTGGCCCCACTAGACTGAGAGCCTAGGAAGAAAGGCCTGGCAGCCTCATGAGAGTTGGGCCAGTGAAAAAAGCCCGTTAATAGCAGCAGAATATTGGAAGATGAGCCCTCTTGGTTGGAAGGCTGTGTCTAATAACGGGCTGGACTGTTATATACCAGCATCTGCTAGGCTGATAGAAGGCCGGGCAGTGTTTTGTCGTGCTGTGCCTGGGTCCCCTTGAATTGGAGCCAGTGTAACAGGGACCAGCAGCAACAGAAATTAGAATGCCTTCTTAGATTCTTTAGCTTCCTGGCTCATTCAGTCTAATGTATATACAGTTCAGACGAGAGCACAGTCCCTGTTAACACATGAAACCAAGATGTAGATTCATAAAACTAGTTTCAAAGTTGCTTGAGAATTTGTTTTTTTTTTCCCAATTATTTTATTGGGGGCTCTTACAGCTCTTAGAACATTCAATACAGCATTTGTATCAAGCAAGCATGTTTGTACATATATTACCGTATTCATTTTGAAACATTTTCTGCTTGAGCCCTTGGTATAAGCTCCTCCTTCCCCCTCCCTCCTTTTTTTTAATGAATCATTTTATTGGGGGCTCATACAACTCCCCTCATGATCCATACATACATCAATTGTATGCAGGCCACATTTGCACACTTAATTGCCATCATCACTCTCAAAACATCCTCCCTCCACCCAGACCACCAGTGTCAGCTCCCCATATTTCCCTTCCTTCCTCTCCCTCCCCCATGAACCTTTAGTAACTTACAAATTGTTATTATTTTCATACTCTACACTGTCTAGTATGTCCCTTCACTCACTTCCCTGTTGTCCATGCCTCAGAGAGGAGGCTACATGTAGATCCCTGAAATTGGTTCCCCCTTTCTAGTCCACCATCCCTCCACCCTCCTGGTATTACCACTCCTACTACTTGTCTTGAGGGATCATCTATCCTAAATTCCCCATGTTTCCAACTTCACTGTACATCCCCTGGTCTAGCTGGATTTGTGTGGTAGAATTGGGATCATGATAGTGGGTGGGAGGCAGAGAACTAGAGAATTTATAGTTTTATAAGGAAATTCCCTTTAAATTTGCAGAGGTGTCAGGCCAACATTGTTTGCTTTTCAAACTTATTGCATTGATACTTGAGCATTTATTCCCATTAATTCTCTTTTCAGTATTATACATCAGTACACAGAAGAGGAGAATGTGAAGCCAGCAAGCGAGCGAAGCTGTCATATTGGATATATTTTTTATGAAGTGTTTCTTCTATTTTTTGACTCTTTTGTTATATAAATTGTCCTGTTTTCACAATTGTTTGGTGCTTTTTCACTGGTTAACACGATGATAAGATAAACGTTGACAATTGTTGAATCTAGTTGTCAAGAGTTCTTTCACATTTGAGTTTCAGCACTTTCTTTTTATTGTTCAGTGTTCAGAATGCTAAAAGTATAAAAGCAGATAGTAGTTAACTTTCATTTGATCTGCTTTACTTATTTAACTGATTAAAAAGATGTACTTTATATACCTTTATGGTTATAAAACCTTTTAGAGGTGTCCTTGATATCATCACCTTCTGTTCACCACACAAAGCATCTGAGTGGAAATGTTCTCCACAGACACCTGGCCTCTGTCTGAGGGTGTACAAGGGGTTCATGAGTTTTCTTTCTTCAGTCACCTAGAGTGAAACTGGAATTGGGCATCTACCAGGAGGTTCACAGAAAGAGTGGCCGTCGGCCCTGAGCTGGGGGAGACATGATAGAGATAGCAATACCCAGCTCAGAGCCCCTCTCCGCCAGAGGAGAACTGCTCTGTAGGGGTTCTGCCTTCCGTGTGGTGGGAACCAGTGCTTCAGACCCCCAGCTGGTAGGTTAGCAGCCAACTGCGGAGCCACCGTGTCCCCAGTGCCCCTTGCAGGTGTGCCTTGAAGGACTCAAGACATGGGTGCACCGGGAGAACCCCGTGCTGAGTGGCATGAGTCACCGCCACAGCAGGACCATGTGACACCTTTTTATAAGGGAAAGAAAAATTAAGATAAATATTTTAATAACAGGCTTTGGAGACCACCAACGAAGGGAAGGGAAGAAAGATGAAGCAAAGGGCTGGACTGTTACCTTGAGAGTCATGAAGGATAGAAGTCCTTTTTTTTTTTTTTTTTCCCACATCACTGCCCCGGTGGGAGTAGGAAACCCAGCCTTGCTCCCGGAGAGCTGCTGCTGGATTTGAACCGTCAATCCTGTGGGCCACAGCCCCACACAACCACTGCACCCCCATGGCTCAGCTGGAAGATAGAAGTCCTTAAGAAAGCAAGGAGGAGAAGAAGCATAAGCTATGAAGGGGGTTGATTAGTAGTTTAAAGTGTTTTGGATACAAAGTTGATCTGAAATGTGAACCCCCTCCTATTTCATAGTAAATTTTTTTTTTGAAAGAACCTATAGAGTACAGTTCTACTGGCATGAGGAGCTGCCATGAGTTGGTTATGTAGAACACAAAAGATAAGTAAACAGAAGTCAGTGGAAGCCCACAGAAGTCAGGCCTAACTCCTTTACAGAGAGAGATTTTATATTTTTCTTGCTTCTTGAGAGCATATCTATCAAAGGTAATCAGTGTTGGGGACAGGAAGTGAGGAGCCCTTCCTGTACATCTGCGTGGTGGTCTCAAGTTTGTGCTTTGGATATGTCACGTCATGCTTGGTAAAGTGGAAGGGCAGCAATGGCTTGACACGGTGGCCGCAGCAGTGAGCTCAAACAATTGTAAGGGTGGGACCAGACCAGGCAGCATTTGGCTGTTTGGTTCCTGGGGTCTCTGTGCCTTGGAGCAGACTCAATCGTACGTCAGGCTGCAGTTGCTAAGCTGTAACCAGGAAAGGGCTCTGACTCTCGTTTATGGAGTGGCTTTAGTCAGGCTGTTCTATAAAATCAGAACTGTGTGTGTGTGACGTCATCCGGGAGCAGAGCGCCAAGCATTCAAGGTCCTTGGCATGAGGCCGACCTTCTGGGTTCTATGACACCGGCTAAGAAGAATTTCTCAATTTATTAATGAGCTTTCCACAACCCTCTTTCATTCTCTGAATGCTTTAACTCAGAACAGCAAACCTGTCTGGGCCCTCCAGTTGAATGAACACCAGACAGTTGTGTGGATGTTTTAACTCTCCTCTGCATCCCCACCCAGCTCAAAAATCTAAATAATTCCTCCATCCAGAGCCCAGGACTGGATTTTCAACAATTTCTTGGTTATAGACTTGGGTGGGGGGGGGGGGGGTAAGAGGGGACCTGGTTGTGGAGAGGAGCCTGTGGCAGTTTTCCTTTTTATTTTAAACATCAGAGAGTAATTGGAAATAACGATTTTTTAATAACTCGGCAAAGTTGAACAGAAACATTTCAGAAGACTCCTCTGAACACTGCAAATAAAGCACTTCATGCTAGGTTTCAATAATTTATCACTTCTTGACAGGGACTTGAAAAGGGGCCCGTCTGTAAGTACAAATCATCAATTTTCTCTCTTATAAGTGACTTCTTTCAAAAAGAAAATGGCTGCCCTTCCAAGGGGACCCTGCGGGTCCTCATTTGTTGGGTGGAATGTGTGGGGTTGCCACATGATGTGTCCCCTTACCCACCAGCCAGCTTCCATCGTCCCCAACGATCGGTAGCATCCTCTCCTGGCTAACCTGACCTCACCTGTATTTCCCCCTTGCCAGGTCTCTCTTAATGGCCCTGTGGTAGAGGAGTGTTTGCAGCCCAGGAACTCCTTTTAATCCAGCCCGACTTTGGGAAGTGCTCCTATTTTTATGGTAATAGAGGGCTGCATTATGCACTTGCACTCGCTCAAGTTGTCCCCTGTGTAAACCTTCCCAATGTAGAACCGTGAAATAATGTAAGTGCTCAAATTTTTTCTCAACTGTAGTCTCCTAGAGGTCAGTAAGTGATTTCCAATTGCATTGTGGCAAAGACGTTTGTTCTGGGTTGAAGAATTTCTCACTTGAGTAAGTACGTTTTCCCTGTCTCTGTCCCCAAGCCCTCCCAGGCTGCTGCGGTAAGGCAGAATGTTATCAAGAATCAGAAGATTGTGACTGATTTTAGACGATCTGAGTTCATGTTCAGGTTTGGTCTTTGGGAGCAGGCTAATCTTCACAAGTTGAATTGATTCTTCAAAACGGTTTGTCCCAAAGCAGCTGTTGACAAGTACAGATACAGAAGGCCTGTGCTGTGACTGTCATGATCTCCGCTTCCAGGGAGGGGGATGTTACTGAGGGGCGACTTTACATCTGTAAGCTTTCTGTACAAGGCAATATGGACTGCTTGCTGGCAGTGTATAGTTAGGTGACAACTGATAACGAATATTTAAGGGGCTCCCTTAACATCTAAAGTCCCTGGAGCAGTGACTTGGCATGTAAGGTTTATCACCCTGGAGCTCCTCAACTTTCTACGAGTAGAAGCAACCTCTAGGGGAGACGATTGTCTGTCATGAGCACACTGACTCGGCTGATCTCCTTACAGCACTGCAGCCAGCATCCAGTCTGCTCCCCTACTAGGGACCCACACACCAGCCTCACTCTGACCTTTGTGCTTAGAGCAACTGACCCTCCAGAGGATTGGCTGGCTCTTATGCAGAGGCTAATCCCAGACCCCACCTCAGCCGAGGCTTGTCTCCACTGCAAAACTGCACTGGCCGTTTTCCTTGTGCCACAAATAAAGTGTTGGTGGGAGGAAGAGCGACTGACCTTATTTTAGAAGGCCCTGGGTGCCAGTGAGAGGGGCCCTGAGGGCATAGTGCTTACATGCATGACTGCCAGCTTCAAGGTCAGCAGTTCAAAACCACAGGAAGACAGGACTTCCACTGCCACACAAAGTTCCAGTTTTGGAAGCCCGCAGAGACCGTTCTATCTTGCCCTATAGAGACACTATAAGCATCAACATGATGGTAGTAAGCTTGGTTTGGTGTATAGATAAAGATAATCGTAAGTTGGAGTTTAGTTTTGTGCTCAGCAGGAGAAGCTTACTGTTGCCAAGCAGCAGGCATCATGCTGCTAATTACAAAGCTGGCAATTCAAATCCACCAGTCACCCCATGGGAGGGACAAGAGGCTGTGTGCACCCATAAAGCTCTGCTCTGTTGGAAAGCCTGTTCTGCTCTGTCCTGCAGAGGGGTGCTAGGAATCGGTGGTGGTGGTTTGGGTGGATTGGTGCTCAGCAGTGTGCCTACAGGGTCCTTTGCTAAGGTAGCCCTTGGCCAGTGTGGGGTCAGACTCCGCGGGGAAGAGACAGGCTTAGTCCTGATCTTTCTGGGGTTCAGACATCTCACAACTAACTACATTTGCTTCATTCACTGTTGCTTACTGGCACTGGTACAGAGCAGTGCCTCTGCTGACCAGCTTGATTCTCCAGAACAAAATACTGCCTGGTCACACCAGTGCTTGAACCCTTTGTTGCAGACACTATGTCAGCCCATGTCCTTGAACATCATAACCCTTTTCGCCCATTGTCTGCCAAACATGATGTCCTGCTTCCAGGCCCAGTCCCCTGATGACATACTCAAAGTATGGGAGGCAAAAATGTCACCATCCCACGGCTAAGGAGCATTTTGTCTGTATATCCTCCAAGATAGATTTGTTCATATTCCAGGCAGTCTCTTGCTGTAGTCAATACTCTTCCCCAACACCATCATTCAAAGACACTTATTCTCTGGTCTTCCTCAGGCGTTGTTCAGCTTTGAAGATAGTGGAGGTATCTGTGACTGTTATCTTTATTACTTTGCCTGCTTTGGGGAAAGAGTAACTCTTTACAAGAGCAAAAAGCCCGGCTTTTCCCCAAGTAGTGGCTGGTGGTTTTGAATTGCCGACCTTGTGGTTAGCAGTCCAACACGTAGCCCACTACACCCTGGGGCTCCTGGTGAAAGCAGTAGTGGGCCTCAGCGTCACGGGTATTGAATGGAATTGGCCCCGTTTCTCAATTGTGGGGTAGAAAAGCACGGTTCACTCTTACTGTGGCTCTGGTGTTCAGGAATCTCCCGTGTGTATTTCCATTTTGAAATTCTGGAGAGCATCCCTGCATGGACTGTGCAGTCTTGGTGCCCTGTGTTGTATACATGGTTGCTGGGAGTCCAAACTGACGTGACAGCACCTAACCTTGCGAGTACAGCCCCCTGTGGCTCCACCGTCCATCTTTCTCCCTTAGAGCAATGGGTGTCTTTGAACTGCTGATCTTGGCCTTAACAGCGCAATGCCTAAGCCGCCAGGGCTCAGCTATTTGGTATTTATACCAGATGGAAGGCCAAATGACTCAAATATTCACAAGGGCTAGTAGGCAGGACTGAGGGGGCCACAATTGCCTTAGGTTTCCACCCTGTCAATACAGGGGGGATACTGACACAGGCCCAGAGAGAGGATCACATATCGTGGCCCTTAAATATAGTCGCTCCCACCTCTTGGCACTGGCCATGCTTTCCTTTGTCAGTGAAAATGTGATGCTTTTCTGGTGATTGATGAGACATAGTAATATCTAGCCCCGTGTGTGTGCTATCTACCACACCCCTTGCATTATCGATTTCCTTGGCACTCCTTAGATTATACAGAAGTACACCTGGATGCCAAACGGCAAGGTCTTTGCACTGCGGAAATAAAGCCTTTCTTTGTTTAGAGTGGGGTGTGAGACGTAAGTTTCTGCTCCCATAATGGCACCGTCACTGGATACTCAAGGTGGGGAAATGTTACTGGCTCCTTCCATGGCTTCACCAGCTGACTGGGTTGTTTGAGGGTTCATCTTGTTATAGAATGCCGTACAAAATTCCACTTCCTTTTAGATTTAAAAGGTAAGAGACATCAGGTGTTTCTTTTGACCAGGTGGAGTAGCGTTGGTGGCAGAGTGGCCACCAGTTGGGCTGCAATCAAAAGGTTCAGTGGTTCGAAATCACCAGCTGCTCCATCAGAAAAAGATGAGGCTTTCTCCTGTGAAGAGTTCAAGTTTCAGAAACTCACAAGGACAGTTCTACCCTGTCCTTGAGAGTCAGCAGGGGTCAGCGTCGACTCGATGGCAGTGAGTTTGCCTTTTGAAGGATTAGCTCAGTCCAAATATGTGTTCTCACCACATAGTGCGCTCTGTGCAGAAGGCTTCCGAAGGCCTCGAATACAGTACTTCTGAGACTAAGGTTGGCAATGTTGCTGCATAGGTTTACATGGTTCCTGTCAGTCTGTTTGAAACCTTGACAAACTTCTTCATCCTGATAGTGAATATGGCACCTCTGAAAGTCGGTTTGATTCTTCTAATAGCTGACTTTAAACCAGCCTACCTCACAGCCCCTCTAAGTTCCCCTGGCACCAGCATGGACGTACGGGTTTTTGAGGTGATTTAGTGGATCCACTTGGGAATCAAACCTTCACCTTGACTTTATCAGCCAACTGAGCAACTGTCCCCTTGGTCTACAAACAGCATCGTTCCCCCTTCCCTGCCTTACAATCCTGAAGCAAAGAGGGTGAGTACCTTGCCCTGGGTCACTTGTAGAGCCCTTGCAACTATCACACCAGCTCCCACTGCTCTTTGATCAAGCTCTTGGGTGCTGGGCTCCATCAGTTCCCACCTGTAGCATGCATTTAATAAACCAGCACTCTCTTTTGTTTATGCTCTCAGTAGCCAAAAGAAGAAGGTCCCGGGATGTACACAGACTCCTGTCCTCTACCTTCAGAGATGATGTTGCACACCATGATTAGTTCTTGCTCTGCTCCAGTGCGGCAGGAGAAGATCAATATTGGCCCAGGGAGTGACCTTTTACACCCCAGTCCAAGGCAAAAACTGCCCCCTAGCTTGTGCCAAAAGACAAAGTTCACAGATACAAAGCTCTTTTGAGATATGGTCATCCTTTAGAATGGTCCACCCTACCCCCAAAGAGTGTTTCAATGCCAATTGTTCCACACCAGTCTATTTCCCAGCAGCCTTTGCAGTTTAATTGAAGGGTGGAGAGATAGATGGCTCAGCGCGCCTCACCTTTCTGCCTTTCTTGTCTCTTGCTCTCTGCTGGTCAGACTAGGGTGTAGCTGCCTCAGTCAACTCCCTGCATCAGCTGGCAAGGCTCACTTCTGAGAGTCATCCCTGAGGAGAAGTCACATGGACCTCCCCTGAGGCAGCCCTGGGTGCTGGAGCAGCCATGTGGAGGCCCTGCCAGCGCTGAGATGCTGACAGGCGCACTGATGAAGCGTTCCTCTTGCATTGGGCGTCATTGTGTGTGTTTTGTGAGATTGATATCAGACACATGGGCTAATGTTGGACTTAGGGGCTTCAACAGCCCTGGGTTGCGATGCTCTCTTAATGTGCACTGACCCTTTATATAAAACTCTCTCTTATAAAATATGAGTGTCGATGAATTTTGTTTCTAAGACAAGCTAGAACTGTTCTTGTGCGTTTCCAAAACTAACTTTTGACAGCAGAAGAAAGCCTCATCGCTTTCCTGTGTGTTTCAGGACTACGCCAGCCACTTGGTCCAGGCTCTTGGTGGCTGCCTGCTGATGCCCTTTCCTCACGTCCTGTTTCCTCTGGCATGGCCCAGCAGGAACCGCCCCACACTCCTAACCCTGAGCCCATATGGCATTCACTATTAAAATGACCACCTGATTTTTTTAATCCAGTCAAGTTCGTCTTTCGTGTTAAATGTATTTCTGTGCCATGTTTACTTATAACTTCTCGTTGGTTGTTTTCCTGATCATTTTTTGGTTCATAATGAAACAAAATAATTTTTAAAAGAAACAGCTTTTTTTTGTAACTGATGATGTTATGAACTGTGAAGGAAGAAAATGAGGATGTCATGAATTATAGTAGGACTTGGTCAAAATACTATGTTGTGTTTTCAGTTTGGGAAAACATCTGTTTTTTTTAAATCATTTTATTGGGGCTCATACAACGCATCACAATCCATACATTCACCCATTATATGTCAAGCACATTTTGATTTGTTGCCCCCATCATTCTCAAAACATTTGCTTCTACTTAAGCTCTTAGTATCAGCTCCTCATTTTTTTCACCTCCCTCCCTTCTGCCCCTTCCCTCATGAACCCTTGATAATTTATAACTTATTATTATTTTGTCATATATTATACTGTTCAATGTCTCCCTTCACCCACACCTCTGTTGTCCTTACCCCAGGAAGGAAGTTATATGTAGATCCTTATCATTGGTTCCCCCTTTTTACACCCTCTTCTCTTACCTCCACCCGCACTCCCATCCTCCACCCCCAGTATCACTACTCCCACCACTGGTCCCGAAGGAATCATCTGTCCTGGATTCCCTGTTTCTAGTTCCTATCTGGAAAAGTGTATATCCTTTGGTCCAGCTGGATTTATAAGGTAGAATTGGGATCATGATAGTGGGAGGGAGGAAGCATTTAAAACTAGAGGAAAGTTGTATGCTTCATCATTGCTACACTGCAGCTTAAAGGTAAACAAGCAGCTGTCTAGCTCAGAAGCAACAAAGCCCACATAGAAGAATCATACCAGTCTATGTGACCATTAGATCAAAGCAATCAAGTGTCAAGCATCAAAGAACATAAAATCATATCATTGGGTGCCCACCTTCCTGATATGATCGCTGAAGACAAAGGTGTGCATAAGCAAATGTGGTGAAGAAAGCTGATGGTGCCCAGCTATCAAAAGATATCTTAAAGGCCTGGAGGTAAACAAACAGCTATCTAGCTCAGAAGCAACAAGCCCACATGGAACAAGCACACCAACCTGTGTGTCAAAGAGATCAAGTATCAGGCATTAAAAAAAACACAAAAATTATGACATTGTAAATGAGCGAGAGTGCATATTGTGGACACAAAGCCCATCTGCAGGTAATGGACATCCCCTTCTAACAGGGTTGTAGGGAGGAGATTAACTAGTGAGAGTTTAGCAATGATGAAACATCAATTTTAAGATGAATTTAAAATAGAGAATTGGGGAGAGATTTTGGGAGAAATAGATTTTTTTCTGGTTAGAACTGTTTTCTTAAACAAATCTGTTGTACCTTAGGTGAGTTGAAATTATTGTTTTGATCAAAAGAAAGCTAAGCAAAGAAATCATTAGAAGAAAAATTTAGATGTCATTCTCTATTAAAAACCTGCACTTACTTGTAATAGGGCTGGTTTTGTTCATTCTCATTTCCCATTAATGGAATGAAATTTGTTCAGAGCTCAGACATTATCGTCTCCCCGCCCTCCTTTTCCCTTCCCCTTTGATGAAAGACACCATTTTAGACGTGACATTTCCGATTCTCCACATCGCCCTGACCCTGTCCCCCGCGGTACAGGTGGTACTTCTCTCAGTGTCCCTTCTGTTCTGAATTTCATATCCAGTTCTTTCTGATTTAACCTTGGCTTTCTGTGGAGGTGGAAGGAGTTTGTGCAGAAGCCATCCGGCAACTTAGTAGCAATCTCCTGAAGGACTTTAACAACCTCAAGGAATTTAACAAGCATGCAAACAAAGAGGTTCTTATTAGCCACCTGCGTGTGCTCACAAGTGTGTGTGTGTGTGTGTGTGTGTGTGTGTGTGCGCACATGGGAAGGCACCAGAACATTAACCCAAACCTGTTGTTGAGTTGATTCCAACTCACGGGGGCCCCTTGTATGCTGAGTAGAACTGTGATTCCTAGGGAATCTGGACAGGACTTGAAGTGCCTATGCATGAGTGCAAACTACCCACCCTGAATCCAGAGCTCAACTGCTGGTACTACCCAGGGATCCCACTAGCAAAACACTCCTAAACCAAGAAGAAAGACGCACTGCCAATTTGTTAGTGTGGATGGACAAGAGATCAAAATCCAGGGACAATCATGTGTTTAAGAAAGATTTTTATATAAAAGAGTAATTGTATACTAAGAAAATATCCCAGCCCAGTCCAGATCAAGTCCATAAGTCCAATATTAGCCCATATATCTTATACCAATCTATAAATTCCTCTTCAGGCTCACACAACATATGCAATGATGCCAAATGCTGTAAGATCACAGGCCAGTGAGTGGAAAGTCTTGGGGATCCAGTAGCAGTAGAAATCCCTGAGATGCCAGCCTCTCAGTGCTGGCAGGGGTCTCCATGTGGCTCCTCTAGCTCTAGGATTCAGGTTCTATCAGTGTATCTCCATGTGTTCTGTCAACAGGAAGATGAAGCAGAGAGAGTGTGTATCTGGCCTCCAGTGAGCCATTTGTCTCCTTCGTGCCTCCAAATGAGGTCAGAAAGGCTGGACTCCACCCCTTTGCAAGTTGACAAGAGATTATGTAATTGCCACAGTCATTTATCAATGCTGACTCTTAGCGACCCTATGGGACAGATCGTTGTTTCAGCTTCAGTTTTACATTTAAATTACATCAGCTTTTCTGCCCTTAGAGCAGTGGTTCTCAACCTGTGGGTCATAATGACCCTTTCACAGGGGCTGCCTAAGAGCATCAGAAAACACATATCTCTGGTGGTCTTAGGAACTGAGACGCCTCTCTAACTGTCTCCAGACAGGTCCACCCACATGCAGCTATGCCCACATTTGAGACTGCTACCCATGCTACACCATGCTTCAAGACAAAATCTCATTATTTGTAACTAGAAATAAATATTTCACAATATATAATTGCATATTGTTTTGTGATTAATCAACATGCTTTAATTATGTTCAATTTGTAACAATGAAAATACATCTTATATATCAGATATTTACACAATAATTCATAAAAGTAGAAAAATTATAGTTATGAAAGTAACAATGAAAATAATTTTATGGTTGGGGAGTCTCCACAACATGAGGAATGGTATTAAAGGACCGCAACATTAGTAAGGTTGAGAACCACTGCCTTAGAGACTGGAGGCTCCTTTAGGGCACGCCTGTGCTCTGTTTGCCTTCCTATCTCCAGCACATATGCCACTGGCACATTGAAGCTAATTTGCTGGCTCCTGCTGACAAACAAATGCAGCCCTAAATAATATACCTAGGTCCATGGAAAGCAAATTTGTTTCCAATTAGAATTGCTCTCATCCCCAGCACCAGGCCCATTAGAATTATTTGAAAGTTTAAAAACATTGGCAAAGAGGCAAGTGACAGTTCAATGGGGACCTTAATTTTCTAACATCTGCTGGATGTTCATTCCACTAGCAGCCAACCATCTGATGCACCGTTGGCTTGCTTGATTGATGGTGTCATTGCTCAGAAATTGGAGGAAGCATAGAAGAGGGCTGACAGTGGACTGACATGGAGGAAATGCTCACAGACAGGAATGTAGGACAGAAAGTGACTTTGCCATCTTGGCATGTGTTCTAGGAGAGAAAATGAATGTGTAGTATATTAACCTTGCATCCTGGTCTCTGTGAAAAGAAATATTAAAAAGTGCAAAACAAAACCATTTTGTGGGCAGCAACTTTAGAAGCTGTGTCCAGGTGCACTAGAGAAACAAATTCATAAACACATGTGTATAGGAAAAAGCTTTAAATGCACGAACAATTGAATATTGAGAAAACATCCAAACCCAGTCCAGATAAATCCAATATTAGCCCTTATGTCCGATATTAATCTATAAAGTCCTCTTCTGACTAATGAAGTACATGCAATCATGCCTAATTCAAGAGGATCACAGGCCAGTGGGTGTGGTGTGAAGACTTCTGAATCCAGTGGCATTCTAAGCATCTCAGTGCTGGCAGGGGTCTCCATGTGGCTTCTTCAGCACTCACAGCTGCTTCGGGGTAGGTCCATGTGGCTTCTCCTCAGGCATATCTTTCAGGGAGTCATTCTTATCAGTAGAGTGTCTCTTGGGCAGTGAGCAGAGAAAGAGAGTGTCTTGGCCTCCAAGGAGGAAATATAAGAGTTCCCAGAATCCTGAATAGAAGGCCGTGCCCACAAAGAGGCCTCATTGGCTATATCCTGATTGGCAGGCTAGACTCCACCCCTTCACTCTCAATCCTCAAATTGACACCAGATTATGTAACTACCACAGAAATTTAGGAGTCTTGGTGGAAATGTCTGCCTGTGCCCAAACCCAAAAAGGAGGCTTTCAGAATTCTCTAAATGATGATGCTAATTATACCTGCTCTCGAACAACTGCCAGCAAGTTGATTCTGACTCACAGGATTCCTTCTAAGTTCTCAAGGACTGTGAATCTATGTGGGAGCAGAGAGCTTCACCTTTCTGCCAAGAGTGTTGGGTGGATTTTAAGCACTGACCTTGTGGGTAGCAGTTCTTTACTTACCCAGCAACCACCACTTGGGCTGGGCACTGTTCTGAACTCTTTTCAACAAAATCTAAAACAAACTAGTTGTCCTCTGAGTCAACTTTGATCATCATAATGACCATGGGTGTGCAGATCTTTGCTTCCTAGGGAGTGCAGGCCGTGACCTTTAGGAAGCTGATCACCAGGCCTTCCTTCTGAGGGGCTCGTGGGTGAGTTCAAAGTGCCAGTCTTCCTGTTGGCTAATAGGGGAATGCTTGATCTTTGCTTCTCTAAACTCCTTATCACGTGTACAAGCTTCCCAACGGTCTATGAGATGTGAAGCAGTTTTCTTTTGTAATTGAGAAGTATAAAGCACCAAAAAGTATATGATCTTGTTAAATATTGCCCACACATGGGCTGCTAACTTCGGGGACAGCTGTTTAAAACCACCATGTGCTCAGAGGGAGAAAGACTTTCTACTCCTGTAAAGAGTTACAGACCCAGGGCATTTCTGCTGCTGCTTCTCTCTCTGCTTGTTCCTACATCCTCTGGAAGGTGGGTGTTTCCATTTACTGCACTTTTAAGCCATCCTCAGATCGCAGGTCACCTGGGTCAGAGGCAGAGGCCAAGTGACAACATGTCTAAGAGGCTGAGAAACAAAGAGAGAGAGAGACTTAGCTGCTGGGTGGGAAGAGGCATTGCAGTCAATCAAAGAATGTGTTCTTAATGATTTCTCATCCTGGCTGTGGTAACATGTCAACTTCCCTAATAACCATCTCCCCCCACCCCCCGCCCCCCATTGTCTGTGAGCTCTGCATGGCCACTGCAATGGGTTCTCAAATCCAGCAGAGAAGTAGAGCGTCGGAATGTTTGGTATCAGGATTGGACAAAAAAAGGTGGAGCGTGGAGGCATGTCTGCCCTCAGCCTTGTGGTGATTGGCCTTATGTTGGGGTAGATTCCCCTTCTCCATTGCGCAGCCAAAGGGAGTCATTTGTGGCTCCATGCAGTTCTCACCGATAATCATGACTTTGATAATTTTTGCATTCTGTTGAATCACTTGTCTGGTGTCCTCTTGTGACTTGTGTGGGGTGGTGATGCTGGAAGCTATCCCAAATAACCTGCAGAGAAGTTCCAATGGAGCTTGTAGACTAAAACGGCCTCAGAAGACAGACTGGGACCTGCTTTCTAAAAAAAATGGCCTCTGAAATCCTCATGTAGTTAAAGATAATACTATAAATTATAATTAATACTATGAGTGTATAATACTATGACTTTATCATCAAAAGTAAAGATCCCAATAAGCTAGAGTAAGAAAATAGAGGCAATAAATTGCAAATAAGAAGAACTTCAATTGAAAAGTCCTGTTTCTTTTGCATAAAACAGATTGGGGAGACCCAGAACAATTGAATCTCAGATTTGGATGGATTGTGTGGTCTTTCGGCCTACTGAAGCACATCCACTAAATATTTTTCCACGTCCACTATCTTTCAGTCTGTAGATTGGTAATATATAGTGGATGAAATCAATCTAATGAGTAGATGTTAGTATATAAAAATTGAATAGAAAGAAACCAGAGTGTATCATTTATAATAGTAATCCTAAGTCTTAGTACATTAAAGCGCCATTTCCGCTTTATTCTGATGATGTGTGAATTTGTTGGTGATATAAAATATATTTTCTACTATAGGTTGGGGTCAAATTCTTCAACAGCGAATTACCTTTCAGTCATTGTCTACAGGGACTTTTTTTGTTTGTTTGTTTTGTTTTGGGGGCTTCCCTGCCCTCTGGTGGTGGGAGTAGGAGGCCTAGCCTTGCTGCTGGATTTGAACCTCCAACCCAGTGGGCCGCAGTCCCGCGCACAACCACTATGCCACTGGGACTCAGCCTCTACAGAGACTTTTGGAGATGTCTACTTTATCTTTGTATAGATCTGACTTAGGAAAATGTTTTCTTTTAATATTGAGTTTAAATCCATCTCACTGGAGCTTGAGCACATTAATCCTGTAATTATAAGCACTTTGGTGTGTCTCAGTCCTGCCAAGTGCTTGCCATATGATCTTGCTCAAATCATTTTGCCTCTTTAATCTAAGGTGCCCTTATCTGTAAAAAAAAGATATTATTAAAAAAAATAACCACAGCACTTTATATACCTATTGTGGGGGAGAAATGTATTAATGTATTTGTATGTTTTTAAGAGAAATCATGAGATTGTACTTCAAAATCTCAGAAGTTCTTACAAATGCCAATAGCTGCTAGGGTGGCACCAAGCAAGCAGGGTCTATGCATCACTATGAGAGGAGCTGGTCCATTTTAGCTGCCATTCCCCTGTGCATAAAGGAGTGGTTTCAAAAACAAGACCGGAGTTCCTGGGACCATCAAAGAAGAGCCACTAGTGGAGCATATTCCTGAGGGCAATCACTCCTTGAAGTTGCACAGGCAATGGGGGCCACCCCGAGATCAGATCCGAGTGATCGCAAGGAGATTAGCCCTCTTCTGGAAAGTTTGAGGACACCCAGGGGCTCCACCTTTTTATGTGGCACACCACTCCTTTGCAATTATAACTTAGACTGTAGTATGTGCTGTCAGAGCCTCCAGTAAAATGATTTTTTTAAATTATAACCTAGGAAGCAGTTCACCTTTGTCATATGGGGTCAGCATGGTCAAAAATATGGGCTTGAAAGCACCTAACAATGACACCAACAATTACTCTTTATCCCCCTTACGCTGGTCTTGAACAAGCCTGCTCTTTTCCAGCTCATCCTGGGAAGATTCTAAAGATGGTGAGACATCCCTGGTGGTGTCAATGGTTCACTTCACATGAGATGCTTCCGAAGACAGGCCTGGCCACCTGTTTCTGACAGCCTCAAAAACTCTGTGGAGTAAATGATCTCATGTCAACTAGACACTCCTGATTGCAGGTGGAATGAGAGCTGTCAATCAAGTCACAGTCTGATGTACTTCCTCTGGAGCGTGGCCTTCTCATAAGGAGTACCCTCAACTTCCTTCTCTCACCCCACTCACCTTCCTGCTTGCCGGCCATCCTGAGAGCTGCGGGGGCCCTGCCATGTTTCCACTGACATGGATCCACTCCACTCTGGACCTCCCTGTGATCCACCTGCAGTCTGTGTCATCACATGGGGTTGCAGAAGTTGGGCTTTGAGACTAATGTTGGACTTATGGACTTGAGTTGGCCTGGACTAGGATGTTTCTTGGTATAGAGTTACTTTTCCATATAAAGCACCTTCATAAACATAGGTGAGCGTCTCTGGATTTGTTTCTGTAGTCAACCCAGCCTAAGACAGAGGACTGCTTCTGCAACACACAGAGTTGCCAGGAATCAGAAATCACTTGGTGACGACCATAACTATAGTCACAAACTCCTCTCTTAGCTTTTCATCAAGTGCATTCCATTTCCCCCAGCTGTCCAACTGTTCTTCATATTCCATGGTTCAGAGTTCATAAACCACCTGACCACACACTCCTAAATGACTCCAGATTACATATGCTGTCTGTCTCATTTGCATGCTCCTGAATATTCATTGAAAGTGTAGCATTCACAATGAAAAATGGCACAGCTAGCCATGCCAGTACCTGTGCTAGTTGGGGGAGTATATAGATGATTTCCTTGCTGTTTTAAAAGATTTTAAACTTTAGTTTATATATACTATTTCATATGAAATAAAGCAAGGTGCTCTGAATTTAATTCCAAATGGGGACCAGCAATCTCAAAGAATAATAGGACAATTAATATGCCTTGTTCTGAAAACAGCATTGCACTTAAAAGATGATTTTGTTTTGCTTTGTGGGGGCTGGAGATCGTGGCCAGGTTAAAATCCTAAAGGTTTTTTTGGTTTTGTTTTGCTTTCTCTTCTTCTCAATGCCTGCTGAGCCCTTTCTCCTCCATCCTGGGTTTGTGCCATTGGCTTTCCCCCCACCCACCCCCGCGACCTAAGAAAAGCACTTAACATTTGTCCTTGTTTAATTTCATCTTGTTAGATGCAGCTCATTGCTCTGGTCTGTCAAGATCGTTTTTCATCATTAGTCTGTCGAGCGGTCCTCTGCCTGCCCCTCCCAATGGCTGGTCACCGCTGGCCCTCCACACCTTCCCCCCACTGCCCCGAAGGGGAGGGTCCCTGTCCAGGCCTGCTCTAGGTGACATGATGGAACTGTCACTCACCCTCCTTTTGAGGAAGCCCTTGAGCCAGTTGAGAACCTGGCCACTTCTCCTTGCAGTACTTTAGCCCATTGTTCTTCACAGGGCCCAGACAGTAGTGGCAGCTGATTGGTATCATCCTTTTTGCTTTGCTACTATGATGCTTGAAACCCAGGACACATGTCCTTTTTATTTACTTTATTTTTTTTTATTTTTATGGGCATCACTGCCTCAAGTGGTGGGAGTAGGAGGCCCAGCCTTTGCTCTGTGGAGCTGGAATTGAACCTCCTTCCCAGTGGGCCGCAGTCCCGTGCACAACCACTACGCCACCGGGGCTCAGCCCGACACATGTCCTTTTTTTTAAAAAAAAAAGATCATAGACAAAAGGAAACATAATATGTTACAAGGGAGATATAAGAAAAAATATAGGGTAGGAGAGGAAACTTTAATATATACATACAAGCCATTAGGAGGTTCTTTAAATAGTTTAAGTTGTTTAACATAAAAACGATGAGCCTAATTCAAAATAAAAAGTTTGAAAAAATTCTAGGAAAAATAAAATTTTAAACCATATCTGTAAACTAAAGAAAAACACCCCCAAACCAAAACTCTCTATTGTGAATTAGGTGGGGATTTGTATTTCAGATAATCATCTTTGTATTTAGCAACTTATCTCATCAAATTCTCTCAATAGATGGTCCTATCCCCATGAATATAGACTTAAAAAAATTGATGTATTTTCATACTATGTGTGAATTTAAAGAATTGTAGTATTAGAGTAAACCCTGCTCCAGACTGTCTGGTATGTTGTTTATAACAGATCCTGCTATTATTTCTGTGCCTAAGACAAGAAAGCGAAGCACACTCCAACATTGCCATGTTTGAATACTGAGGAAGCTTTGACTACATGCAAACATTGAACATTTTCTACTTAATGGCAAATCTTTCAGGAATCCATGTGTGCATTTGGCTGTGGGAGGAAGCGCAGGTGCTGTGGAGCAGGAGGAATAATAATAGATGGTGAAAATATTGAAGCTTCTTTGTCTTGTGAGATAAGCAAAGGAGTCAGCATGGGACTCAGTGAGAAGCTGTGGGAAAGGCAGGATCATTGGCCCAACCTAGAGGAGACCTTCTGTTAAACTCTAGTGGGGACCGGTCTGGATTTTGATCACGTTCCTGGGGTGTTTCTAAATGAGGGAAGAGGCCAGAGGTAGCCTGAGAGGTAGAAAGTCTGGGTTTCTCTTGCCAGCTTTCCTAGACTGCTGCCTGGATGGATACCAGTGATTAAGGGGCTCTGACATGCCTCTGCCTCACGTAGGCCATGCTGTTAGCAGGCAGCTGGCTCTCCTTTGAACCAGCTCAGACGCTAGTGAAGTGCCAGGTCTCTGGGGTACTGCCCCCAGGGGATGTCCTGGCCTGCCTTTTTCTTCCACCCAGTGAATGAAGCTTGTCAGGTTTTAGCTGTCTGCTTAATAGAAAGAAGCCCAGGCCAGGATTCTAGAATGTGACAGAACCACAATTGGTTTGGGAGAAACTTGGACCCAGCTTTAGAACAGAGGGTCATAAAACAAAAGAGAGCATTGGTCCTATGGAATGTGTCTTTACAACTGAGTCACTCTCTACCCAAGTACTCGCTCAATGCAAGAACACTTTGTTCTGTTAAACTGGCATTCCATGATGCTCACCTTCCTGACAGGGGAAGACAGAGTGAGTGCATAAGCAAATGTGGTGAAGAAAGCAGATGGCTCTAAGCTATCAAAAGATATTGCATCTGGGATCTTAAAGTTCCTAAGATAAACAAGTGGTCATCTAGCTGAGAAACAACAAAGCCCATATGGATCAAGCCCATGTGTGATCAAGAGGTGTTGATGGGGTCAGGTATCAGGCATCAACAAATAAAAAATTTATCATTGTGAATGAGGGGGAGTGTGGAGTGGAGACCCAAAGCCCATCTGCAGGCCATTGGATATTCCCTTACAAAGGGTCAGGGGCTGGGGGTGGGGAGATGAACCATACAGGGTGAAGTATAGCAACGATGAAATATACAACTTTCCTCTACTTCTTTAATGCTTTCTCCCCCTCAGTATCATGATCCCAATTCTACCTTACAAATCTGGCTAGACCAGAGGATGTACACTGGTACATATAAGAAGTGGAAACAAGGAATCCAGGATAAACCCCTCAGAACCAATAATGAGAGTAGTAATACCAGGAGGGTAAGGGGAAGTTGGGGTAGAAAGGGGGAACTGATCACAAGGGTTTACATATAAATCCCTCCCTGTGGGACAGACAACAGAAAAATGGGTGAAGGGAGATGTTGGACAGTGTAAGATAAGACAAAATAATAATAATAATTTATAAATTATTATTTATAAGTAATAGAGTTCAAGAGTTTGTGAGGCAAGGGGGTCGGGGAGGGATAGGGAACATGAGGAGCTGATTCCAAGGGCTCAAGTAGCCATTTTGTTTTGTTTGGGGGCATCACTGCCAAAAACACTGGGATTAGAAAACCTAATCTTTCCACCTTGGAGAAGCTGGTGTTTTGATCCACTGACCTTGTGGTTAGCAGCTCAGTGCAGAACCCATTATCCTAACAAAATTAAATAATTTGGTGAAGGACTTTCACACTCAAAGATGTTTGTGTTCCCTCCTGCCCCAGTGAGATGGGTGTTGACTGGACAATTGGCTGATGCCAAGAGATCTGGTCTGGATTCTGTCTTTGAAGGAGAATGAATCCTGGTTGGTGCGACTATGTCCAAGATGGGAGAAGAGAGAGCAGAGTGGAGGGTGAAAAAATAAACTATGTATTTAAATTTTTATTATGCATTATTCTTAATTTTGAAATGAAGAGAAATGGAAGGCAAGGAACTAGAGGCTCTGAATTTTTAAATGTTTAAGTGAAGAAAACCTGCCTGAGATGAAAGGAAGGACAGATCCTCAGTGCTGTTTGATAGTGAGCAATTCTGAAGTCTGGTATGTGTGGATGGGTCTCGCTCTCCAGTAGTGGGATCTAAAGGCTGTTTGCCCTCACAGAGGTCCCCTCTGCTGTCAAGTGGACAAAGACTTCCAGCGATACTGTAACACAGGGCAGAACTGCTCCACAGGGCTTCTGAGACTGTCTGTCTTTATGGGAGTAGACAGTCTCTTCTTTCTTCTGTGCTACTACTGGTGGGTTTGAACCATTGACCTTTCACTTAGCAGTCCAATGCATTATCTACTGAACCACCAGGGCTCTTGTATTCAATGTTAGTTGTTATTAGGTCTTAATACATATTTTGGGGGGCACCACTGCCCTCTGGTGGCCGTGGAAGCTAGCCAGCCTTGTTCCCATAGAGCTGCTGCTGTATTTGAACCGCCAAGCCTCTGGGCCACAGTTCCGCTCTCAACAACTACGCCACCGGGGCTCAGCCTTAATAAATATTTATTATTAACATTCCACCATGCAAGAGCAGATTACCCAGTAAGCAGATTGCCCAGATTACCCAGTATGCTTACTTGCTAATCTGCAGTGGGCAATTGCTTTCTGGGTACTCAGTTCCTATCAGGGATTGTACATTTAAAAGAGGCTTTAATTCTATAGGATGGAACCTTGGAGTTGGAAGAGAGACAGATGGCAGTCATGTGTTGAAGCAAAATCTTTGACGTGGTGAAAAATGATTAGTAAGTAAACACAAGAGAGCCTGAGGCTACCAAGTTTACTGGGCCATCTGCCCCTCTATCATGTCTCACCCACTTTGCATTGTGTTGGTTGCCATTGAGCTGATTCTGACTCAAGGTGATCCCACATGTACTGAGCACAACTGCCCCACAGGGTTTGTTTGAGGACTTGATCACCAGCCCTGTCTTTCAATGTGCCTCTGGGTTAATTTGAACCCTCCCTCTCTAGTCGTGTAGTTGAACACTCAACCATTTGTATCACCCATTTGTATCATCCATTGTCCACAGGGTTAGGAAGTAAAGTCTTCAGTGATGGGAGGCTTGCCAGGTCAGGAGGTGAGAGAAAGTACCAGTTAAGTTTTGCACTTAATCAAGGTATCTCTCTAACCTTGGGCAGAGAAGTAGGAAACTTAAATCTTGAAACCCATCTTTAATTGGCTTTGCACAAGCACTTTCTCTGTATGCTTGTGTTTCCTTCATGATACAGCACAGAGGTTAGAGGCATATCCTTCAGAGCTGCACTACTCAGCATCTCCACTCATGAGCAATGGGATGGCAGACCAGTTAATCTTTCCATGCCTGAGTTACTTCAGCTATTCAATGGAGAGCCACCAGCACGGGTTTTCATGGGTGGTTGTGAGGATTGAATGAGTTTCTACAAGGGATGTGATAATGCATTCCTGGCACACAGGAAGAACCATGATTACGATTTCTCTGCATATGTTGGGAGGGGGATGCATTAGGATAAGCTACATTCTGTTTTGTGAACAGAGATGCATGGAACTTGTTCTTCCCTAGCTTAGGCCCCTGTTAACTGACAACTGATGATGTGCATGGTACAGTGCTATGTGCTGGAGCTAAGCAATTTAAAGAGGAAGCCTACCTTCCAAGGGTTTGAAGTAAGCTTAGTAGGGAAGATGGCATCATGATTAGTTACCAGGCCAGGCAGTGTGTGGGGCCAAGTGCCTACAGAAAAGCATGGGCATAGATGGGCAGAAGCCTGCAAAAATAGCACAGAGAAGCCAAGTACCAGTCATTGGTTTTTGCTTTCAGATTTTCTCATTTTATTAAGCTATAATTAAAATATCATATAATTCAATAGTTCACTCATCTCAATCATCACAATCAATTTTGGAACCCTTTCATCCTTCTTAGATCCATTGATGTCAACTCCTGGTTCCCTCCACCTTCCCCTTCCGTTGCCCTGGGCAGTCATCAATGCAGCTACTGTCTTCATAATCCCACCGGCCCCGTTTCCCTGCACAGGTACACGTGCAAGACAGGGGCAAACAACAAACAGGGACCCAGCAACAATGTCCACCTAAAACAGGCAAAGATCTCAAGCTAAGAGGAAGCAGAGAATAGTAAACGTTTGGAATTCACGTTGGGTCCAGAGGGTAATCAAACACCAGCCATGCTTTTAAACCCTCCCTTGTCATTGTCGCTGTTGAGTGTTGTTGAATCTGACTCATAACAACCCCGGCTGTGTGGAGCAGAACGCTCTGGAGGATTCCCGTGCTGTGTCCTTCCTGATGAAGCTTCCTTTGTGCCTCTGTGGGCTTGCAACGCCAACCTTCCTGCTAGCAGTTGAGTTCTTAGCCAGTGTAACACTCAGGGACTTCTTAGCGTCTCCAGATCCTACTTGCTCTTCCTATCTTCCCAGTCCTTCTGCTGCCCAAAGTCCACACGGAAGAAGCACACCAGCCTATGGAATCCCAAAGTGACCACAGGAAAAACCACAGCAAAATCATCAGAGCTTGAATTGTGAACACCCAATTGGTAGGAGGCTGTGGAGGACAGTGGGAACCCCAGACCCCTCTCCGGAGGATCTAGTCAGATGAAGCCTCTGACAGACCCCTCTGGCCACAGGCGAGGGGCTCGAACAGCTTTACTGTCAGAGAGGTGACTGTGAACTTGAATGCGGTGGATCGAATCAAGGCATCATAGGATATTTTGCCAATCGTCCTCCCTCTTGACGCAACCTAAATTTGCTTTAGGCTTAAGTATCTCCCACTTGTTCCACAACAGAAATTTCTTCTCTGGCTTTAAAAAATATATTGTTGTTTGTCTCTTCTCTTGTATACTTTCATTTCATTTTATTTATTTATTTTTCAGTAATTTTATTGGGGGCTCTTACAGCTCTTATAACATTCAATACATCATTTGTATCAAGCATATTTGTACACATGTTGCCATCTTTATTTCCAAATATTTTCTACTTGAGTCCTTAGTATAAGCTCCTCTTTCCCCCCCCACCCTTTTTTTTTTTTTTGGTAGGGGACCATGGACAGAGCGAGAAGAGCGGTCCCATTTGTCAGGAATGTCCGTCCCTCATCTGGCGCGGCTTAGGTCCGGCTTGGGAGAGCGTGACAGCACCACATCTATCCCTTCTTTTTTTTAATAAATCATTTATTTATTTATTTATTTATTTATTTATTTATTTATTTATTTATTTATTTATTTATTTTTTAGGCATCACTGCCCTCTGGTGGTGGGAGTAGGAGGGCCCAGCCTTTGCTCCTGGGAGCTGGAATTGAACCTCCATCCCAGTGGGCGGCAGCCCCGTGCACAACCACTACGCCACCCGGGCTCAGCCCAATAAATCATTTTATTAGGAGTTCAAACAACTCCCATCACAATCAATACATATATCAATTGTATGCAGACCACATTTGTACCCTTGTTGCCATCATCACTCTCAAAACATCTTTTCATTTTTATATTACTATTATTACTTTCCTTTTTCTGCTTTATCTTGTTTTAATTTTTTGATAGCTTATGTTAGATTTCCCAGCTTATGAAACACAGAAGGGATGCAGGAATAGAGACAATCATGGTGCGAGGGTTTATTGGGGCGGAGGGAGGGCAATGAGGGAGCAGGGAATGTGAAGGGGGAAGAAACACAAGAATGGATTGTGGTGATGGATATACAACTCTTTTTAACAGTCACTTAGCAGTAGAAGTGTATGATAGGTAAATCTTTATATCAAGAAAGTTACTATACAAGGAGAAACCAACAGAAGCTTCAGGGGTGCTGGCAAAAAAACCCATTTGCGGCATCAAAGTCGCCATCTCATCAGACTCCATCAAATTCATATTGCTTTGCATCTGGGTGTGACCGCAACAAAAAAGAACTGTCCTTCCCATGTCACACGTGTGCTCAAGTGTCCTCAGCTACTCTGCCTATCTTCTTATTGTCCTGCAGCTCTCCGAATCCTACTGAACCTCTAAGGTAGATCCTCTTGGGTCTTGCCCATACCATCTCTCTTTCTGGGTAAATTCTGATAGTCTGGGAACTTCTTTTGTGATCTCCCCTTCTGCCCAATGACCTTTCCTCTCTCCCCTGCAATGATAAGCTCCTCTAGTTAGGCTGTGACTCAAGGCACGAGTGCACTTGGTCCTGGTGCTGTCCTCTGGGGAAACCCAAGTTACAGAAAAGAAAACAGAGGTCAAGCAATGTGAAACATTGCTTTCTGATTTCTTACACCTTGCTGTATCACCTCCAGGCAAATATTAATTTATAGAAAGACAAGCCCCTGCCAATTCTTCCAAATATTACCAGGCTGTTTTAGATATTGCTTTGCAGGTAGTAATGATCACTATTGGCCTGGATTGTTTTGTAGCACAGTAGGTGGAAGAGAGAATGAAGGTTTTTTTTTTGTTTAAATGGCAGAAGGTACATAGTAGCATAGAGTCTGAAGCGCAAGTTGATAAGCTTGTGAAGTGTACACAAATATCCAAAGAGTGCCCATTTTCAGAGAAACTAATGTTGATTTTGAAGAAAATTGCATTGATTTGCTCAAGTTCCTCCTTCACTCTGCAAATCTACTTGTTGTTGGCCACAGCTGCACTACTCACAGCAGAAAGAAACGCACCACGCTCACAATGGTTCCTCGGCCTGAGCCCATCGGTGCAGTCAATCCATCTCTTCCAGGGTCATCATCTCTTTCCCAAGCTTGATGTCCTTCTCCAGGGACTGGTCTCCCCTGACAACATGGCCAAAGTCTGTCTGAGTGTGCCTTGCCATCTTTGCCCCTGAGGAGCACTCTGGCCCTACTTCTCCCAAGGCAGAGCCCTTTGTCTTTCTAGCAGTCTATGGTTTTAACATTTTCTTCTAACCGAGCATTAACAAGCTCTCCACAACAGTGATACCTAGAATAGCAAATGCCGGTGTGAAAAATACACGTCAATATCAAGAAAGTTCATGACTAACACATGAAAACAGGACAAAAATAAGTTCTGGGAGGAAAGATTGCTAATAAGTTACCAAAGGAATCCCCAGAGGCCTTTGGAAAGGAAGACAAGGTGCATGCTCTGTGAGCACTAAGCACCCAGCAAGAGGAGGGAAGAGTGCACTCTACAGATCCTCCTGTTCTGCGAGGGGATGGACTTTTGAGAAGACGTACTCAAGGCAGGAGCAATGTGAAAGGTATTATCATTAAGGCCAGGCAGCAATCCACATCATATGAAGCTATATTAAGCCTAGCTCATTCTCACACCTTCACCACTAAAATAATTCTGAGAAGAAGAAAAGAACGTATAGTATTCTAGGTGGAAGATATCTTAGAGATTATTTTGTTCAATTTTTTTACATAAACTCAAATGCCATTTAATGAATTCTGACTCAAGGATCTTACTCACTCTTTTTTTCCCTTTGGATCACTGCCCTGGTGGGAATAGGAAGCCCAGCCTTGCTCCTGGAGAGCTGCTGCTGGATTTGAACCGCCAACCAAGTGGGTCGAAATCTTGCACACAACCACTACACCACCAAGCTCAGCTGTTCAATCCTTTTATTTTAAACCTGTGTCCCCTCAGAGAGTTAAAATGATTTGCCCAAAGTCACAGGGCTTCTTCTGATTTATACCCAAAAAACTCATAGGAATTCTCCACTGGCTGTCATTGTCTTAACTGTTCCAGTCAGGGCCCTCTGATGTTAAAGCAACAGAGCTAGTCGCATTCATGGGCAAGTCCAGCCACGTTGCCAGTGTGAAGCCACCTCAAGCTAGGTTGACTGGCTCCCCCTGAGTGGGCTGGGGGTGCCGCCATCGCTCCCTCCCTCCGTTGGCCTCACTCCATTCCCTCTGGCTCCTGCTTCCCCTCCTGCTCACACTCACTGCCCCCTCACAGAGGCCACACGCAGCCTCCTCCACCTCCACCTCCACCTCCCTGACACGACAGCTCCCCAGACGAGCCATGAGCACACGGTGGTTTCTTTGCATCCAGCCCTGTATCAAGCTCTGACCTCGTTGACCCAAGAAAGGTGGCAGCCCAGTACAAGAAACAGAGTTAGCCCCGGTGGCGGTGGCGTAAGTGGTTGAGTGTGGGACTGCGGCCCGAGAGCCTGGCGGTTCAAATCCAGCGGCGGCTCTTAGGAGCAGCACTGGGGAGCGCCCATGACCACCAGAGGCAGTGATGCCCAAAAAACAAAACAAAACAAACAAACAAAGAAACAGAGTTAGCTTCATTTCACCCATGAGGTCCTTCAGCTTGTAGGTGACAAAGCTCTATCTATCATACTCCGAAAGTGCTGTGGCTTCTGTACAAACAATCCGTGACTCAGTGTTCTCATCTACCGAATGGATAATGAGGGTGTAGGTCCTCCCAGGATTGTTGGGAGTGATTTACTGACTAGACCGGTGTCAACTGCTCTGTCCACATCATATAAGTATGCCTACTATGTTCTTCCTTCAGAGCCACCACGTCTGTCCTTGCAGAGTCTGTATCTGTGGCTCCACGCAACATGTGACTGCACCACGTTAGCACAGTCTCGTGCTTCCCCACTCAGCAGCAGCTCACCACCGTACTGCCAAACGCTTAGTCTGCATGGCTTTCGGTGTGAACTAGAGCACAAAATAGACGTAGTTGTGGTGAAGAGCCATGGAATCCTTTCAATTCACCAGACTCAGTGACCCACAGAGCGAGCCCCTGCCATGTCCGGTGCCATGCTCATTAGTGCTCTTGTGGCCGAGCCCTTGGTGGCAGTCCCGGTGTCTGTGTTAGTCCAGGGAGACCAGAGCAACAAGTTCAGGGAGACTCACAGGGGTATAAGAAAGAGGTCTATATAAAAGAGTGAATGAACATTGAGAACACATCCCAGCCCCTAAGTTAAGCCTAAGTTAAGCCCCTAAGTCCAATATTAGTCCCTACCTTTGATACCAATCTGTAAAGTCCTCTTAAGGCTCACGAAACACATGCAATGATGCAGAGTGCAGGAAAACACTTTTCCAGAATGTGAAAAAGCCTTTTGGAGCCAGTGGCAGCGGAAGCCTCAGAGCTGGGAGGGGTCTCCATGTGGCTCCTCCAGCTGAAGGCACTAGCATAGCTCCATGGTCTTGTCAGCTACAATGTCTCCCAGGGAGGGAGCTTGCGTCCTGCCTCCACGAGACTTTCTCCTCAGTGCCTCCAAATTAGTTCATCAAGCTGCCACAGGGGTGGCAGGCTAAGCTGCACCCCTTCACTCTTAATTCTCTCAAATTGACAACAGACTATGTAACTACCACAAAGTCAATCCATCTTGTCGAGCACTTTCCTCCTTCTTGATATCTCTCTACTTTATCAAGCATGCTGTCCTTCTCCAGGACCTGGTCTCCTGAAAACATGTCCAAGGTACACGAGATGAAGTCTCACCATCCTTGCCTCTAAGGAACATTCTGGTTGTACTTCTTCCAAGACAGATATGTTGGCTCTTTTGGCACTGCACAGTGCTTTCAATATTCTCTGCCTGCACCATGATTCAAATGCATTGCTTCTTCAGTCTTCCTTATTCAATATCCAACTTTCATATGCACACTTTTACATACTGGTTGCATGTCAAAATACTAATATTCTGGATTAAATAGCTGTAGTATTAACATAGATCTTACATACCCCTTTTTACCTTCTAAAAATATTTGGGAGATGAATGACTTACAGGTAAAATGCTTGCCTCTGTTTGAGAACTGTCTGAAGACATCCTGCTCACTGTGTCACATGCAGGTCCAGTGTTAGCTTCTCTGTTACCGTTTACTTATCTCTCCTAGCATTCTACTCAGGCAAACCTTTTATGACACTCTCGCGTTTATCCTTTGTGCTCTTGTTAGTTGTTTTACACATCTGTTGCATCTGTTTGTTTTTTATTCTATTTCCACTGTACATGCAACAAAATCCACTTTGGGGGATGTTGTGTATGGGTTTTGGTAAGCACATGCTGCTGAATAATCATCACCACAGTAGAGTCAAAGTCAGTTGTCCCCTCAAAAACTCCCATCATGCTGCCCCTTGTATCATCCCTACTCTCTGCTCAGACCCTGGAAAGCACTCATCTGTATTCTGTGTCTATAGTTTTGCCTTTTCCAGAATGTCAGGTAAACAGAATCAGGTAAACATACTCTCTGGATGCCTCTGTTTTGCTGCTGGCATTTATTTATAGAACTGAGGTGGTCCATTGTTTACTCTTGTTCTTTGGACACATAAATGCCAAGCACGAGGCTGATGATCACATATTAGTACTGTTGTTCAGTACCAGTGGGTTGGTCCTGGCTCATAGTGACCCTGTATACAGCAGAACAGAGCACTGTCCAGTCCTGCACCATCCTCACAAGTGGGGCTCTCCTTGAGCTTGTTGCCAATTCATCACACCTAGTCTCTTCTTCTTCCTCACTGGCCCTGTATTTAGAAAGCATCATGCCCTTTCCCTGTGACTGGGCTTTTACGACCACATGTCTGAAGTCTCACAATCATCTCTTCTAAGAACCATTCTGGCTGTACTTCTTCCAAGACAGATTTTTTTTTGGCAGTTCTTAGTATATTTGATATTCTTGACCAACATCATAGTTCAAAGGAATCAATTCTTCTTTGGTCTTCTTTACTCATTCTGCTTTCAGTGTATATGAGGTGATTGAAGAGATCCTGGCTTGGGCCAGGGAAGAACATGCTCGGCATTTCCCAACCAGAAAGAACTGATGAAAAACGTAAGTCTGAAGTTGCAATATTGAAGGATTCTCTGGATAGAATTGAGTCTGCCACTGAGTTGATGTGAACTCATAATAATCCTAAATGACAGGTAGAACTGGCCCCTATGAGTTTTCTGGACTGTAGGTAATTATAGGAGCAGAAGGTTTCTGCTTTCCCCAAGGAAAGCTGGTGCTTTTGAGCTCCTGACCTTCCGGTTAGCAGCCCAATGCGTAACCACTATGCCAACAGTCCTCCGTGGACAGAATAGCTTCGTGGTAAGTGGCGAAAAGCTTGAAACTGTCAAGTTTCACAATGCTGATAGAAGCAGGAGTGCAAAATTCCAAGAGTATATTGCATTGGGCAAATCTGTCATACAAGAACTGCTTAAAGTGGTAAACATCAAAGATGTCACTTTGAGCACTAAAATGCACCAGACCCAAGCCGTGATATTGTGCCTGTAGATCCAGCACCACGGGGCAGTTTTTGCTCTGTGTCTGCCTTTGTCTCTTCTTCTCCATAAGGACATCGTTTGCATTGGATGAGATCCATCCCACTCACATAAAACCTCATGCTAACTGATAACATCTTCAGAGACCCTTTTCCCAGCAAGTTCACATTCACAGGAACCAGGAGTCAGTACACGAACATACCTTTTGGGGGGTTGGTGGTGGCTATCATTCTATTCATAACGTGTTTGATTCAGATGTTCTCCAGTTCACAGGGAGCCCAAGAAGTAGACCTCCGCTTCTGCCAAGGATGTCAGGGCCAGTCATGTGCCAGACTCGTGGCGGGTTTTTGTTTCTGCTGGTTCCCCTCTTTGGGGCTTGTGGTGCAGGCTGGAATGCTGTCGGCTTTGTTGGAGACTCTGAGTACGGTATGTGGTCTTAGTGAAACCTACTGGGATTAAGGCTGCCTTGGAACAGCAAGGGACGGTTCCTGCAGATGCCCAGGATTAGTCGTCACAGCTGTTCCCCTTCCCATTAGCGGAGAGGCTGACAGCCGAAGAAAAGACTTTTGTTTAAAGGATGTGTCTTCACAACCCTGAGAAGGAAAACAGCTCCCTCGAGCCCAGAAGAAGAGTGTTCTTAGGTAAGTGGACGTGCCTTGGGGTTCAGGCATCCAAGATGCTGCTGGGGAAGAAGGAGAAGGAACAGAGAGGTCTAGGAAATGGGGCGGGGGAGATTGTGTCTCTGTATGTGGCACCCAGACCCCTTCTGCATAGGCATCTGGTTTTAACCTGCCCTTGGAGAAAGGAGGCTACCCATTACCATCAACAAGTTTCTGTCTGCAAGAAAGAGGGAAGGACTGCCTTGTGTCCTTCATCCGAGAGTGTGCCTTTATTCTTAGGAACCCTGGTGGTCTAGTGGGTTATGTGTTGGGCTGATAACTAAAAGGTCAGCAGTTTGAGTCTACCAGCCACTGCTTGGGAGAAAGACGGGGCTTTCTACTCCTGTAAAGTGTTAGCAGTCCTACCCTGTCCTCTAGGGTCATTATGTGTCAGCATTGACAGAGGACTGTGAGTTTATTTTTATTCTTATTGTGTCTGGGAAGCTGTGAGAAAGGTCCTCTGTGATGGAAAGGGTTTTTGGTTTCTAGTACCTCCTGGAAAACCCATCTAGAGGAGGAGATGCACTGTCTGCGGTGCTCAGAAGTCAAGTCTAAGAGGTTTGAGTTATGAATCAGACTCCTGTCTTGCTGTGTCTGGTCAGCGAGGGACAGAATGGTGGTGGTGGTCCTAGTGTGTGAATTGAGGGTGACATCTGATGGCGTTTGAGCACTGGTTGTCTGGATGATTTTCTTTTCCTACAGCTAGTTTTTGCTACATTTGAAATTTTTAGTTTTAGTTTTTAAAACCAACTTACTAAAGAAGAGGGCTGTTGCTTTGCATTGCTTATTGCATCAAAATATTATCCACACTTTAAAAATGACTTTGCACAGGATTATGAAAAAATAAACACCAAGCAGGCTCACTGCCATTAAGTTGTTCTGATTCAGCGTGACCTTACAGGACAGAGTCCACCTGCTCCTGTGGATTTCTGAGACAGGAGCTCTGTGTCCTCTTTCTCCCACGGAGTGGCCAGTGGTTTCTGCTGATCTTGAGGTTAGCAGCCCAGAAACGCACGACACCACCAGGACTCCTTCAACAAACTATTTTAAAATTACCTTTGACAGTCTTGAATATTTATTCAGAGAGCTTTTCATCTTCCTTCTTTGAGATTTCTTTCTTTATATTCATTCAGGCAGCTTTTACAGGGTCAATTTTTAATCCTTTTGGCTTGGCATTAAAACAGCAGCAGCAACAACAACACAGCAATGGAAAAGTCAATTCTGAGTTAAGGTGACCCAAGTGTTTCAGAGTAAGTTTGCTCCATAGAAATTTCAAGATTGGGATCATTTGGAAGTAGATCACCAGGCTTGTCTTCCATGACACCACTGATGGGTTTGAATCTTCGGCCTCTGGTTAATAGCAGAGTACTTTCCTGTGTGTACCAACCAGGCACGTGGTAAACAAAAATGGCATTCTATAAGTTCATCCAATAATTTTATTCTATTCTAGAATATTTATACTAGTATAGTTTATTCTAAATCATATCTATGTAATATATGAAATAGGATGCTGGGTCCCATTATGTCCCCATCCACACCAGCAGGAATTCCTACTTGCCCAGCAACAGGACTCCAGGAATGGCCCAATTACCGTCCCCGATGGTGTAGACAGACGCCCACGGGTGTCCAAGTAGAATGAGGCTCCTCAGGGTTTTCGATTCTACTTGAACAAGACACGAAACAGATTAACTTGAGTGAAATGCAAGTACAAAGTGACTTCAGGAGAAGGGACTAGGGGATGTCATAACTTTGCCACCTTCACAATCTCCTATAAGTACCTGATCATTGCCAGAAGTCCTGCAGCCTTTAGCTCTACCCCGTGCCATTGCAGAGAGAAGACGTGAGTCAAGGCACTGGCCACCTGTGTATTGGAGCGTTGGTGTATTGGGCGCACCCTCACTTGGATGACAGCCAGCTTGTATGGAGCTAGCACCAGAATATAGGCATGCTTCTGGTCTTATTTCTTTGATTTACTAATTAAAGCTTATCCTGAAAAACAAGCCAAAAATCTGGCCTTTTTAAAACCAACTTACTAAAGAAGAGGGCTGCCTTATGAGAAAATCACAAAAGGAGAGAGTTGTCAAAACCAAGGTTTTAGAAATGGAACACTTCTTGACAGTCAGGTTTGCCTTTCTGAGCTTGGCATTGAGCAATTAGCAGACAGTCTGTCAGATCTTTGTGGGAGTCAGATCATTCACCCCAAGAAACCTGTGGGTCCTTTTCTACATTACCCCTTTGGTTAAAGCTGTTATTCTGTTGATACAGGACAGGATGGAGGTATCCGCAGTTGTCTCAAGCTGGGCTTACACTGCCCTCTGCCTGGCCTCCTGCTCAGTGGCCTTTTCCCATGGGGCAAGTTCACTGGCTTGTATGGACATGCAGCCCAGGCACGTCCAAGTCCTGCCACAGAAGACTGGGTCCCATTACATCACCATCCACACCAGTAGGATTTCCTGTTTGCCCGGCGACAAGATTCCAGGTACAGACCAAATTATCATCTGCTATGATAAAATCTTTAGCATTGTCAGTGCTGGGTTTTGGGGAAGTAGATCACCAAGATTTCATCTGCACTGTCTCTGACGAGACTTAAGCCCTCACCTTTGCTGACCAGCAGCTGTCCCTGTTAGCCTGTTTGCACCGCCCTGAGACCCCTCTCTGTGCCTACAGGACACGATGGGAGCGTCTTCAATGATGCCCAGGGTCTCGGGGACAGGTTCCAAACTGGGTATGCCCAAGGCAAGCATTTCCTGGAGCAAACTTTGGCTTAACCCAAAGGAGAATTTTTTTTAAGCATGAAACACAAAAAACATAGAATCTCTCATCTCTGTGTTGAACATAGGCTAACTCATCTCTGTGTTGATAACTAATCTTTTTTAGGGAAGAGTATAGAAGTGGCATTATTATAAAAAGTACATATCCTTGTCATCAAATGCCAGCCAGCAGAAGAGCAAGCAAAAGATAGTGTTACTGGGGTGGGTTCCAATTTATAGATGACTGGATTCATTTCAAACAAAACATGTCTAAATAGATTTCTGTAATCCATAGGTAAATGGAGAAAAGTTATTAAATAATATATTTGTCTTAGTCTCTTGAGAATGCCTTAAAAAAACTGGGAAGTTTTTTTTGTGCCCTGGAAAAATCATTTTGTGCCATGGAAAAAATGATTTTGAGATCAGGGCTGATAATACAATTTTTTAACAAAACTCAAGGGGATATTTTCCCAAATCACTGAAGCTGTTGGTAGACATGCCGCCTTACAAAAATAATAGTTTTAAGAAGGATCAAGCATTTTAAGGAAGGTTGGGAAGACCTCAAAGATGAGGCAAGAGAGGAGAGAATGTCGACCTGTGTCAGAATGGGGAGAGGAGCATGTGTGATCTCTTCTGACTTCCACAGGGAAGACTGATCAAACTCCACAGCAACTCAAAGCTTATTTTTATGTCACAATGTTCAAACGTTCTCCTAGCATCCCACCATCTCTAACCATGCTGACACCATCCACCCCTCCCTCGACCCTCTCTACTTCTCTGCTGGTTTTGATAATTCCCCACAATGTCTACACAGAAATTCTAAGCCATAATCATGATTACAGGGTGTGATGGTTAGGTTTTGTGTCAACTCACTACACTTGTAAGAATAAGATTTGATGGCATCCACCCTATCAGTCAGGTCATATTGCCCAATGATGTATCCTTGGTAGAGTGACTTGTTGACGAGACTCAATGGAGAACTGGTCTCTCCTGCTTGCCCCTCTTCTTGATAGGAATCTTTTACAAACATTCTTGGTTTTGCTTCTCTACAAAACTTGGCCTAACACAATGTCCAAAGTATGTGAGAGGGAGTTTTGCTATCCATGCTTCTTTGGAGCATTCTGAGTATACTTCTTCCAAGGCACCTATGTTGGCTCTTCTGCCAGCCCACCTTCTTTTCAACATGCAGATATGCCAGCACCATCTTTCAAATGCACCCATTCTTTTTTTGTCTTCCTCACCAATTGTCCAACTTTCACATGCATATGAGGAGACTGAAAATACCAAGGCTTGGTTCAGGAGCACCTAAGTGGCATCCTTAATCATCAACACTTTAAAGAGGTCTCCTAAAAAAACCATTTTTTTAAAGGAGGTCTTCTGCAGCAATTGCAATTGTTTGATCTCTTGACCGCTGCTTCCATGAAATAAGCATTCCAAGTGTGAAATAGAGCAGGCGGCTGTTGTGGACAACAGCCCTCATTCCAATGGGGACTCTCGGGAAACTGGGAACTACACCTCTGAGCCCTCTCAGAAAGATAGCCAGACCAGGACATTCACTGTTTGAGGATGGCCCCCTTCCTCGGGGGTAGGGGTAGGAGTACCTCTTCTTTCTACTTCCTCCTGGCTCCACTTTTAAAAAAATCATTTTATTGGGGTCTCATACAACTCTTATTACAATCCATCCATCCATCCAAAGTACATTTGTACATTTGTTCTCCTGGCTCCACCTTATTGTGTGCCAAATGAGGAAAGCAGAGGAAGAAACTTCAAATGCAGGCCCAGGAGAATGCAACATGTAGAGGGAATGTGGGCCAGACATCAGGACTCTCACCTTCAACTATTATGACAGCTAACTACAGTTTACAACATAGCATCACAGTGTGAACAAGATGAGGGGTAAACGTGTCCCCTCCCTTGTCCTGGATGCTCAATTTGATTCCCCAGAAGTAGCCAACCTTAGGTTTCTTCAACATCTTTCAGGAATTTTCCATGAGTGGAAGAATATATACATGTGATTTCAGATGAGCATAACCTTACCCAGGGAAAAAGGAAATTATTCTGCATCACTCCTGCATCTTTCACTGAGCAGTAGTGCTGACATCTTTTATGTAGTTATAGCTTATTTTCAATGACTACATTGCAGCGTGTTGTCATTCGAATCCATTTCTTAGTGTGGAGCATTTAAGTTGCCCGATGTTTGGCATGAGAAACAGTGCTAATGGGCCTTCTTATACTTGCCCTCACTCTGAGTTGGGGTTGCTTTAGTAGTGACTTAGCAGAAAAAAACAAGAAACAAAAATTGAGCACATTGAAGATATTCCATTTTCATTTTCTCCCAACAGCCTGGAAGTGGGGTGTCTGTATATGTCAAGTCTTCATCATCCTCAAGTTGGATTGTTCTCCTTCATTTGCATGAACCAGTCTCTGGTCGGAAAAGTGCCCATGGTCCTATGCCCCCAAGCCAGTATCAAAACCAGACTCAAAGTCCGTGCAGAAAACACGCATCCTTAGTCGTCACCAGCTCTCCTATGCAGTAGCCCTCACTGGTGGGACTTGGATCACACTGAAGAAGAAAGGAATGACCAACAGTGAAATTTAATCTCATCACATTTTACCCCCTGGAAATAGGGAGGGCACTGTCTTTCCTGTCTGTCTTCTAGTCCGACGATGGCTTTAAGGCAAGGCAACCCGGTGCTCAACTGCACAAAATGTGCATCACAATGTTTTGCTCTGTAGGGCGTTTATTGCCTGATTTTCCAGGAGATTTACAGACCTTTTAACACGTAGTTTGTCTCAGTCTGGACGACTAACTGGCTGAAACCTGTTCAAGATGGCAGCAACACACAAGTGTCCATTGACAGACCGGTGGTTACTGCCTCTGAGGTTCACTTGGGTTCTCACAAAAGAAAAACTTCACAGACATCACTTCAAGCTCACTCCACAAGGCTCTTCTAGAACTATGTAGAGCTGCCGCTGTGAGGATTTGTGTCCACTACTCAGATGTCAGCGGCACCAGGGCTCCCATAAAGAGAGGAGGATTCTACCACTGAAGCCCCGCTGCCCACCACTCTTCCGAGAACAGGAGATGCTCACTTGCTATGTGCGCATCCACTCTCACCTCCGTTCGTGGAGAGAAGCCATTCATTTGGCAATGAACTCAAGTGCCGGCTATCCTAATTTATGCAGATATGTCCGCAGTGACAATTCTTACATGTGAAAGTGCAGGTCAAAGGGTGAGCATCAACGAGGATGACACTGATAGATTTCCAAAGAGTGGCATGGATTCTAGTTCCAGCGTCTTCAAATGAGATGCTTCCTTTTCCCAATGTCCTCGCCATACAGGTTATAATTCTATACCTGCTGCTATCTTATTTGAAAATAGTGTCTCATTTTTACTGGATTCTAAAATCATGATTTAACTTTCTTATTGAGTGCAATTCTTTTGTTAATTGGGGGCATTCTTTTATTTATTCACCCTAGATCGTTTTTTTCTCTTGGTGTATGCCTCCTGTTTTATATCTGCTTCCCTATATTGCAAAGGTCTTCTTTTTTTTTCATTCACCTATATTAATTTTTTTCAGTCTATCACAGTTCACTTGTTTCTTCCTTTCTGACCTCTGAGTTTTGCTCGTGGAGGCATGTCTAACTCCAGTATTGGGGAGGGGGGAGATGACTGGCTGGTTTCTGGTTCTCCGCTACCTTGCCTTTACCCATCTACCTCTTTGATGCCAACAAGGGTGCTCTGGGCTGTGCAATCACAGGACCACTTCTTCTTCCCCTTCATCCACTGTTTGCCTGGGGGGCGGGGGTGGGGTTGGTGTGAAGTGTCTCCTATCTTGCCTGTGACCCTGTGCCCTCTCAGAAGGGAGGGGAGTCAGGCCACTCCCCCTCCCACGTGCCTGCTCCTTGTTTCCTGTTTCAGTGAGTGTGCAGGGCCGTCGGGACTTTATGGGATTTCTGGGATTTCTGGGGGATCAGGCCCGAAGAGGGTCTGATCTCCAGATTGTTGGCACTTTCGTCTTCATCCCTCCGCATTCCAAACTGTTGACTTGTGCTGACGAGGCAGACGCAGTCACCCACTCGGACAAGTCGCTCAAGAGAAACCTGTCCTTCGTGTGGAAGGTGCCAGCCCAGCCGGTGGGGGATGTCCGATTCCTGTAAGATCAGCCGAGACAGGCTGCCCCTGAGTAAGGGTGCTTTTCCTCCCGTGGTCATTCCCTGCCCCCTCTCTGTGTGCCTTAGCAGAAGATCAGAGCCTGCCCAAACTCCTGAGCTTCTCTAGAAGAGAAAGACCATCACATCATCCCATGCTCCCTAGCCCCCACTCCCCATCTCTCTCCTTTGCCATTGCCCAAAGGGCCTGAAGTCTGGTTATTTCTCTTTGTCCCTGGGCACAAATGAATCCTGGCCACCCTTTCCAAGAAATTCTGGCCAGAGGACAAAAGGGCTGAGGGAGGAGAAGGGGAGCCAAGAAAGAAATGCTGAAGGCAGCCAGACAAGTACACACTGAGAGGCCACTATTTGGAGAGCAGGGAGCATCACCAGAGTCTCAGAGCCTATGCTTCTAGGCTACGGATGGGCGTCATGATGGCCGTCCCTTCGTAACAGGGCTGGGAGAGCATGGCTGAGTCGGCCTATGCAGAAGGCTCTGGACCATTGCTGACAACTGTGAGTGCTGCATAGGCACTGCCATCACTCAACAAGAGACGCCTGCTTAGTCTCTCTTCTGGGTCGAAGTCAGGTGCATTCAGTGTTAGCACTCCCCAGACACCCTGCCCCCTCTTATAGACCCTCATAAATGTATCGAGAGGTTTTGCTCACCTACCCTGTGAATCAACCCAGCTTCTGGTCACAGCTTTTCCTGGTCACTCGCAGAGAATGTGGGTTGTCTGCACATTCCATTTTCATTAAAGATCAATATCTAACCCACTGTTGTCAAGTTGACCCTGTAGGGCATGGAAGAACTGCGTCTCAGGGTTTCCGAGACGGTACATGTTCACAGGAACAGAGAGCCTCATCTTCCTCCAGCAGAGGGTCTGGTGGCTTTGAACCCCCTGGTCGAAGGTTCTACTCCACTGGGCATCAGCATCCTCACTTTTATTTCTCAAAGCAGTTCCATTCTCGTGTCCGAGCTGTGTGTGCCACCCATGCGCGGTCGAAGTGATTGTCTCAGCGGAGCTAAGCAGCCCAAAGTTACCTCTTCGCCCCTGTGTGGTTCCATCTCCCAGAATCCTTCCCCAGGATAATGTGATCACAGCCTGGAAATCATGTGAGAAACTCTGAAGTATGGCTCCTCGCTTGATCTAGAAGTGAGCAAATTAATTGTGTTTTTATGACTGAATTCTGAATATTTAAAATGTACACACATGGCTGAGCCCCAGGAGCGTAGTGGGTCTGCAGCCCACAGGATTGATGGCTCAAATCCAGCAGCAGTTCTCCAGGAGCAAAACTGGCCTTCCTACTCCCACCAGAGCAGGGATACCACAAAATAATAAATAAATAAATAAATAAAATGTACACACACGAGAAAATGGTACTTGTCAATATCTCGTCTGAAATTTTTAGGAGGATAAATGAAAATGTTTATGAAGGATGGTATGATGCATTGAAAATATTATTTTAAATATGAATACTTAATCTCTAATTTTTTCAGAAAATCTATAATTCTGATAGAAATTAACTATGGGACCATTTAATCAATTATGTCATTCAATGAGACAGTAATGGTGAAAAAAATTGAAGATGAAATCATGTATCTAAATCCAACCATTAAATAGTTCAAGAAGATGCCTTTTAGACAAAGTGAGCACAGTGGTTATGTGTTGGCCGCTAACCACACGGTCACCAGTTGCAAACCACCAGCCACTCCCAGAAGAAAGACGAGGTTTCCCACTGCTGAAAAATGTTACAGTCCCTGGAACCAACAGGGGCATCTCTACGCTGTGCTGTGGGGTCACCATGAATCAAATCTGCTCGATGGCAGTGAGTGTGGTGCTTTATGTTTATTGTGCAGGGTAACTGGTGGTAAATAATAATGGGCTTCGTGTTGAGCTACTAACCACAAGGTCAGCAGTTCGAAACCACAGCTGCTCCACAGGAGTAAGGTGACACTTTCTGTTCCTGTGAAGATTCACCTGCTCAGAACGGATCCCATGGCAGTGAGGGGGTTTGTTTTTTTAAGATCCTTTGCTATTCTAATTGCATGATGCTATTGAGGTTTTCTTTTTATGAAGAGTGAAGTGCTGTCAGGGGCAGGAAAATAATCTCTCTGCAGTTCTTCTGTCCCCTGAGTCCTTTGTTCTCCTTTATCTGTTAAAGCATTCTTTCTTTTCTGTCAGGATGGACCAAGCTATTATTTAAAGGACACTAAATCCTTGAATTGCTTTGCTCTTTCTTTTTCCACAGCTTATCAGTAGTCCACTCATATTTTGTTTACTGGGCATGGATTGAATCGTCGGTTGTGTCCCAACAGACACACAGCAGAACCCATTCTGCCAGCCACGTGGAGGCCCAGTCACTCATGCCAGCCCCTCGGCAGACACCGGGTGATGTTGAAGGAACGGGTCCAGGTACGGCTTGCACAGGATCTGCTAGCTTGATGGTTCTTCGTTAACTTTACACGTAGGTCTTTTCATGTAAAAGTTACCATCGCTGGTTTCTGTCCCTGACACATAAGCAATAAGCACCTGCCTGCCCCAACTGCGCCAGTTCTTGGGGACACGATAACCCTATCGTGAAGGGAGGCAGAACTCATAACTGTTTGTTGTTTGCTTTGTTTTTTGCTGCAGCAAGTGCACTGTCAGGCCAAATGAATCCAGTTGGGCTTTGGGCTAGAGGGAGAGCACTACATGGCCCGACAGCCCACACCTCTCCCTCATCCCCACTGGCCAGTTGTTTCTGTTATGGGGTGCCAGAAAGCAAGTACTACCTGATCGGGGTCTGACTTGGTCCAGAAGGACAGAGTGTGGCCTGCTTCTGGGCCATCCTCACCAGCATTCCCAAGTCTGAGGCTCACGTTGTAGCTGTGGGGTGATTCCATCTCACCGAAGGTTTTTCTCCTCCTTACTGACTCAACCAAGCTTGAGTTCCTTCTCAAAGGACTGGTTGTGTCAATAGCATGTCCAAAGTGTGACAGACTACGTCTTGCCGTCGTGCTTCTGAGATGCATTCTGGCTACCCTCCTGCCAAGACAGAGTTGTTTGTTCTTCTGGCACTTTGTCGTACTCTCAGTATTCTTCACCAGTTCTTGCAACTTCCTTCTTCATTGTCCAACTTTCACACATAAGGTGAGGGAAAAAAGCCATGACTTTGGTCAGGGACACTTTATTTTCAAAGGGACTTTATTGTTTATTTTATTGGGGACTCTTACAGCTTGTATCTCAATCCATACATATATCCACTGTGTCAAAAACATCTGTACATATGTTGTTATCATCTTTTTTAAACCTTTTTTTCTACTTGAGCCCTTGGTATCAGCTCCTCATCCTGCCCCCTTTCTCCCATCCTCCCTCTCACATAAATCCTTGATAATTTTTAAATTCTTCCTATTTTTTTCATATCTTACACCAACCACTTTCTCCTTTCACCCACTTTTCCATTGTCCATCCCCCTGGGAGGGGGTCCATATGTCAATTATTGTGTTTGATACCCCCTTGCTCGTCCACCCTTCCCTTACACTCCTAGGAACACTACTCCCCTTATCGGCCCTGAGGGGTTTATCTGTTCTGGATTCCCCGTTTTGTGATCTGTATCAGTGTACATGTACTGGTCTAGCCAGATTTGTAAGGTAGAATTGGGGTCACGGTAGTGGGGTGGGGTGGGGGTAGGAAGCATTAAAGAACCACAGCAGTGTTTCTCAACCTTCCTAGTGTCATGATCCTTTAATACAGTTCCTCATTTTGTGGTGACTCCCCAACCATAAAATTATTTATTTTATTTTAGTTTTTTTTTAGGCATCACTGCCCTCTAGTGGTGGGAGTAGGAGGCTCAGCCTTTGCTCCTGTGAGCTGGAATTGAACCTCCATCCCAGTGGGCCGCAGTCCTGCGCACAACCACTATGCCACCGGGGCTCAGCCTCATAAAATTATTTTCATTGCTACTTCATAACTGTAATTTTGCTACTGTTATGAATACAGCGACCCCTGTGAAAGGGTCGTTTGGCCCCCAAAGGGGTCATGACCCATAGGTTGAGAACCACTGAGCTAGAGGAAGGTTGTATGTTTAGTCAGTATTATTCTGCTCCTTGACTGCCTTGTCTCTTGAGACTTTTGCTTAAGACTTGCCCAATGCAACATCACATTTGATTTTTAGGCTGTGTATTCAGGTTAAAAAAAAATTCTGACAATTTAATCTTGTCTGTTTACCATGATATTGCTTATTGGTCCTGTTGTGAAAAGTTGATTTCTTCATGGTGATTGTAATACATACAGAAGGCTGTGTGTGTGTGTGTGTGTGTGTGTGTATTCTCTGTTATATCCTCTTTGCTTTCAGGAAGCAAGTTTGTTAATGAGTCTTCTTCCAGTCCTGATGCTGTATTCTTCTTCATATAGTACAGCACATCAGATTATATGCCCAGATGCAGATGGGATAAAGAGGGCAAAAAGGAAGACATAACATTGACATACTCCTTTCCTGACCTTAAATTAGGCAGCATCCCCTTGTTCTATTCCTGCAACTGCCTCTTGGTCTACAGACAAGTTCTGGATAAGCACAGTTAAGCATTCTGAAATCTGCATTCTTCCCAATGTAATTCATTATTTGTTAAGATCCATTTCCCAGAATTCACAGTATGTTAGCTATTTTCTCAGTCCCTTGAATGTGCTCAGGGAACTGAGGAAAGAAATGAACTTTTATTACCTTTTTTTAACATTTCTCATGCAGTTTTGAGTTTTCATTTTCCAGGGCAGGTCAGTGGCCTTCACAACCTGGTGTGGAGAACACAATCAAAAGCAAAAGCCATTTCTATGAGATGGAGCTGTTGCTTGATTCACCACAGGTCTTTTGACTCCACTGACGTATGAACTTCTGAAAACAAACTAACCAGCTTGAGAATGCTTAATCTGCCCTGAGATTATTGATAGTAGGAAAACTGTCTTCATTACGTACCTCTAGTTAAGTGATCTAGACAGATGTATTCATGAAGTATCCGTTCACTTAGATAAAAGACCCCAAGTCTTAATCCACTCAAGCTCACTGTCCTTTTATCTTTTCCCCCTTCCTTATTTTCTTTGCTAAGATGTAAAGACAAGAAATCAATTTTTGGGCTGAGCCCCGGTGGTGTAGTGGTTGTGCGTGAGACTGCGGCCCACTGGGACAGAGGTTCAATTCCAGCAGTGGGGCTGGGCCTCCTGCTCCCACCACCGGAGAGCAGTGATACTCCCCTCCCCCCCCAAAAAAAAGAAATCAATTTTTGAAAAAAAAGAAACCATTTTTTTGTTTTTGCATGTAGTTTTATTTACTATGTATTTTGGTGAAAATATACACACCAAAACATCTTTGGACTCAACAATCTCTACATGTAAATTTTCATGACATTCATGATATTATTCATGTTGTCTATCCATTACCATTATTCTTGTCCAAATTATTCTACAGCCATTAACATCAACTCATTGTCCCCTTTTTTCTCTTCAACCCTTGGTAATCACTAATAACCTCTGCTTTTAAAGTTATTGGCTTGTTCATATAAGGGAGAATATGAAGTGCTGGTCCTTTTTTTCACTGACTTATTTCACTGTGCACAGAGCTTGCAGCGTGGATCGCTGACAGAATGCATCTGGCTTTGTTTCTCTTTAGGGCTCAGCAGAACCCCACTGTGTGCATGCACCACCTTTCCTGCCTTCATTCAGCTTTGATGAGACTCTCTGGTTGTTGGCCCGATACAACCCAAATCTCTGCCTCTGCTTTGTCTAGCAGACTTGGGCACAAGCACAAGCTTATCAACCTCCACGCTTTACATTTGTCCAAAATCTTTTGTCACTGCCCTATTTCCCAGCTCCGACCTGAGTCCCTTCACCGAGACACTTTTGTCACAGAGTAAAGTACTCAGGGGTCTGAGAATATGGCCTGAAGAAGACTTGCAAACCCAATGTTTGTTTGGAAAGTCTCATGTTTTAATTTATACATCATGCAAATGTTGCATCTTAGCCTCAAGCACAATTATGTTTGTTTTGATATGGATATGAGTAAAACTGAGAGTTCAGGAGGATGTGTCATATTTAGCCTGTGGGTTCTCTGATGTCTGACCCTGCTGGGACCCTTGTCCCCCAGGGGATCACAAAGGCCAGTACAAACAGCTACAGGGTAAACTCTTATTATGCCCCACATAGTCATAGTTCTTTCCTTCTGTTTCGAGCCAATTTTTTTCTGCACTAGTGTTTTCCAAAGGAAAGAGAACTCTCTCTCTCTCTCTCTCTCTCTCTCTCTCTCTCTCTCTCTCTGTGTGTGTGTGTATGTGTGTGTTGGAAGAGGAGGATTTCTAAGCAAAAGAACTAAAGAGATTTCTTAACTTTAAGAAGACAAATAAACAAATGTAAAATTTGAAACCTGGGGGGGGAGGGGAATCTGTTTTATTCTCTAAATGTATCTTCAGTAGATCCTCTGGGACACCTTGGCATCTTCCTCCATTCACCCGTTATATGTTCATGCTCTACCTTGTAATGTTTCTCAAACTGGACTATTCCTCATGATGATCCATTTATCTTTCATGGCTGTTCAAATGTCTCCTTTGCTTGGTAAGCAAATGTACTTGCTTCCTTATTTCCCATATGAGAATGCTTATCACATGGCAATTTATGTGGTCAGGTACGGTCTCTCCTCCCAGATTTTGAGTTCAGGGACAGCTATGACAAGTCTGCAGCCTGCGTTCATCCCCAGCACCACACAGTGCGAGTCTGAGTGCATTTAGAGTTCAGGCAGGAGTTTAAAACTGTCAGAATTTTTGCCATGCTCTATGTATCTGCATTATGCTGTGTTGTTCTGCATCTTTTGAAGTGATAAAGCCACTGGCGCAAATAGGTGCTCCCTGAAAAAAGAAAAGAAAAAAGTTGAACGCATCAGATTTGGAACCCTGGGTAGGGCAAACTCCTACCAGCAACAATTGTGAGCACCAGCCCCATCAGGACTCTGATGATAGCTAGGGTAAACTCTCAGTGGGTCCTGCAGACCTCCCAGACCCTGTGCTTCGTGCTTCTCCATCAATGAGTTCATTTCATCATCTCAGCACTTCTATGTTCTTGGCATTGTCATACTCAGGGTTCTCTAGAGGAACAAAACCAGCAATATCTGTATGTTATCCTTTTATGTGATATATAATGTATTTCATCACGCATTCGAGAGAACTTCAGAAAGTTTGGGGAAAATGGAATAAAATGATGAAAGTTATACATTTTATTTCTTAACATAAGCTCCATCAAGGGCGAGACACTTTGCTAAGTGATGGCACCAGCCACTCTGTTCAAAAGAGTCCTAAAGAACAGAGGGTCTTGGGAATTTAACCATGTCAGCATCATCTTCTTCACATCATTGATTGAAGTACCGGAATACCATTAATATTTTTTAAACAGTGTGAGACAAATAAACAACCAAAAAAAGTGTCTGATGGAGCCAAATTAGAATCAGAAAATAGATGACTCAAGATTTCTTATCAAACTTCTGGCAAGATTGCCCTTGTCTGGTGAGAGAAATGAGTAGAAGCATTGTCCTGGTGTAGGGTGAGTGTGGGGAAGTTTTTCTGGCCTAACTTTCTCAAAACTCTTGCAAAGTAAGCAAAATGTCATCCTTTTTTGGCCATGTGGAAAGCATGTAAGCAAAATGAGTTGAGCGTCTCAGAAAACTTTTGCCAGGACCTTGACTCCCGATCAGTATGGCTTTGCTTGGACTAGAACCCTTCCACCCGTTGGTGACCACTGCTGTCTCTGTGCCTAAATGCTTAGTGTTTTCAAATAATGTTGTTATTAGGTGCCGTGAGAACAGTTCCCGTTCACAGTGACCCCCTGGAGATGGGATGGACCCCCACCTGCTCCTTTACCATGCTCACAATTGTTCCTGGTTTGAGGCTCTTGCTGCAGCCCTGTGTCAGTCCATCTCCTTGAGAGTCTTTCTCTTCTTCACTGTCCCTCCCCTTTCCCACGGGTTGGTCTCTCCTGATAACAAGTCCCAAGTGAGATGAAGTCTCACCACCTTTGTTTCCAAAGAACATTCGGGCTGTCCTTCTTTCAAGACAGATTTGCTTGTTCTTTGGGCGGTCCCTGGTACTTTCAATATTTTTTCACCGGTACCATAGTTCAAATGCATTGATTCTTCTTTGGCCTTCCTTATTTAATGTCCAATTTCACATGCAATGAGGTGATTGAAAACATCATGTCTTGGGTCAGGTGCATCTTAGCCTTCAAAGTAACAACCTTGCTTCTCAATATTCTAAAAAGATCTTGTGTAGCTGACTTGCCTAATGCAACTTTTTTTTTTTTATCTCTATGGCTCCGTCAAAGATCATTGATTGTGGATGCAAGTAGGGCAAAATCCTTGACAATTTCAATCTTTCCTCCATTTATCATGACCATCTTTTGGTCCAGTCGTGGGGATTTGGGCCTTCTTTACATTGAGTTGTAATCCATACCAAAAGTCGCAATCCTTGATCTTCATCAGCAAGTGCTTCAAGTTCTCATTTTTAGCAAGCAAGGTTGTACCATCTGCATATGGCAGGTTGTTAATAAGCCTTTCTCCAATCCTGATGCTGCATTCTTCTTCATATAATCCAGCTTCTCTGATTGTTTGCTCAGCATACAGATCAAATAAGTATGTATGGTGAGAGAATACAACTCTAATGCAAATCCTTCTTGATTTAAAGCCATGCAGTATTCCCTTGTTCCATTTGCATAACTCCCCTTGATCCACAGTCAAGTTCCACATGAGCACAATGAAGTGCTCTTGGATTCTCATTCTTCTCAAAACTACCCATAGCTTGTTATGATCCACCTAAATGTCTTTGTACAGTCAATAAAACACAAATAAACCTCGGTCTGCCCTCAGGATAGATATCTGTCTTCAGGATTGTACTGGTAAATATTTGTCTCATCTCCTGTTATAATTCTTCCAAGAAAATCTTCAGGATCTTAATCCTACTTATTTAAAATTTCCATGAAAAACTGCTCTTCTCTACAGCTGATCTGGGTGCAACCATTTTGGCACCATTGAATGGAAAGTTTGCTCAACTTTAATTTTCAGTCAATTGTGTAAGCTGTACCAGTTGAGATGTCTAATGTGTTGACTATTGTTTCTGATGTTAATTTTCAGTCTTCTTTAATTAGGGCATGACCAAGATTTCCTCATAAATTTTGAATAGTCTCCTGCTGTGAGCTTCATCTTCCTGATTTGTTTATCCCTTCCTCTCATGAGTTATCCATTTGTAAACCACTGGTTTGTTTGGGGTGGTGTCTCCATACAGTTTTCCTAAGACATCTGTGATTTCATCATTCTTCCATTGGCACTTCCCCATACATATCATGTTTGGTTGGGCTTCCACGTTGGTTGGATGCATGCTATTCTGACAGTGCCCTTCTCACTGTCTTTCTTAGTGCCTCAAACTGCGTCCTCTTCAGCATGTTATAACAAGTTAGTAACAAACATTTTGAAGTATACATTTTGATGTATACATTTACTTGTGGGAGAAAGATGAAGCTTTCTGCTCCAGTACAACTTTATAGTTCCATAAAACCTATCTAAGGCTGCTGACTCAGAATTGACTTGATGCTAGTGGGTTTGGATTGGGTGGGTGTGGGGGGGGGGGTGCGGGAGGAAGAACAAGAGACACATGAGAGGTTTACTTCAAGGAATTGTTTCATACAATTGTGCGACCTGGAGCACATCTGGAATCTGTAGGTTTACATCAGGCTGGAGGTTCCTGCAGACGTGCATCTCATGATTTGTAAGTCAAGCGGCAGAAAGAGGGCGGAATAAAGAGAGAGTGAGTTTGTCAATGTGCCTATTCAGAGTCTGGAGGAAAAACACTCTGAGAAAGCTCCCTTTTACAACTGATTGATGACATCACACTGTTGTTGTTGTTGTTGTTGTTGTTGTTGTTGTTGTTGTGAGGTGCCATTGAGTCCGTCCTCACTCATAGTGACTCTGTGTACAACAGAACGAAACCCTGCCCCATCCTGCACCATCGTCAAACTGGTCTTCTTGTTGGAACCCATGGTTGCAACCACTGTGTCAATCCATTCATTAGCCTCTTCCTCTTTTTCGCTCCACCTCTACTTTACCAAGCTCACTGTCTTTCTCCAGGGCCTGATTTCTCCTGGTAATATGTTCAAAGTACATAAGATGAAGTCTTGCTAAGCTTCCTTTCAAGGAGCATTCTGGCTATACTTTTTCCAACACATTTGGTAGTGTTTCATACTTTTTATTTATATAATTTTGGACAGTACTTTCAGTAATCTTGGCCAAGCACCATAATTTAAATGCATCAATTCTTTTTGCTCTTCTTTATTCAATGTTCAAATTTCATATGCATATGAGGTGGTTGAAAATATCATGGTTTGGTTAGCTACACTTTAGCTTCCAAAGCAATCTCCTTGCTTTTCAATATTTTTAACTAAGCTACATTTTCTAATGTGTCAAGCTAAATGATGTTGTCTTATGTTACAACAACCAGAATAGTGTTTGTCCAAGTCACCGGGAACCATAATCAAGTTGACATATGCAATTGACCATCACAGACACCATGATCCATCCCATTCTGAAATGCAGAAAGACTCTGGGAGGACTTGCCCTGGCAAGAACACAGCTTCAAACCCAGACAATAATCTGTCCACAGAGCCTTACTTGCTTGCTACCCTGTTGGAATTACTCTCTAGTTACAGATGAGAAATCATAGAGTGAGTGATGGATGCATGGCAAGAAGTCTCATCTGTACTCTCACAGAAGCTCAAGTCATACCATCATCATGGGTATCTTCATTGTTGATAATATGGCAAGAAAGATGTACGAATTCTAAAATTCTTTGATTTGGGGGGAGTCCATTTCTTCCTACCTAGAAGCATTTTCCCCCTGAAGTTGAGATACAATACTGTGGTTATGGTGATTACCATATTCCCTGATGGGTGGCTATTAAACAGTGGACATAGTGAGAAGGCTGGGGGATTTGGCCCTTAAAAAGAGTAAGACAACAGTGCTTTACTGCTTGGTTGGGAGAATATGCTACTGAACAGATTATCTTTATGTTGACAATTCTGAGTGACTTACATTTAATGATCTCTCCTCAATGTCTCTACATTAAATCTCTACATTAAAGTCTCTAGCATTTACCCTGTTGCTGCTGGCATTTGTGCCAATCAATACAAGAAAAATGCTCTTCCTCTTCCTGTTGTGTCTTTGAGCCTCTGCTTTGCTCCCAGTGTGGCCATCCCTCACCCTCTGCAGCATACAGATGGTGTGATGATTGGGCTACACCGAATCACAGAAGAGGACCACCTGGATCCTGTTGCTCCCAGTATTGGGACCACAAAGCTTCCCAAGGGTACAGAGACTCTGCCTCAACCATCTTTACACACACCTGCTGCTGCAGGCAGCAATGGCCAGCACCAGCGCCGACGGCAAGCCAACCTTAGAACCATCTCGGGATACCCAAGTGTTGGAGAGGCTGTTGGTCCTCAGGAGGGTCTCTTCCCAGAGCTCTGAATCCAGCCCTGTTATCCACCAGAGGTAATGGGTGGACCATTCAGCCCTGGTGTCCAAACAGTGGGGTGCGAGGTAAATGTAAACTACAGAGAGTCTGACAGAAAAATGCCTCAGGCACATTTATTTGTGGGTGCACAAGAAACGTGGGCCACAGAAAGGATATTGCCCATAAAGGCCTGGAGAGGGTAACCACTCCCCAAAGCTGCACTCTCTTGGACAGGGTGAGGCCTATAAGATGCTGTTACAAATAAAAGCTTCTGGTAAGAGCTTGGCCGCCGTCCTCACTCACCCTCTACTTCCACTACCACCTCTGCCCAAATCCAAACTCAGGAGTCTTTCCAACATCCATAACATGTTCTCGCCACAGGAGAGGACGGTGATGATGCTGTGGCTGACATCACTTCTCTGCAGGCTCCTCTTCAATTCTCTGATTACCACCCACCCTCAAACTCACCAGCAGCTCTTCAGGAGAAAAGCCCTGGAAATTCAGTCACATAAAGATTTGCAACTGAGGAACGTGTATGGGGCAGTTCAAGTGTCCTAGAAGATCACTAAGAGTTGGTATAGACTCCACAGCACATGACAACCACCACCACCACAAGGTCCTCGTGCCCAGTCACCCACCGTCTATTAGTGGAGGCTTGTGATGCTGCTGACCAGGTTTCTGTCAAGACTAAGATGCACCAGGAAGAAAGGCCTGTTGACTTCAGTGCTTCAATGTGCTACCACTGAGTCAGCGCGAACTCATAGAGATAGTTCCGTGGGTTTCTGAGACTGGACCTGCTCATGGGACCAGGAAGCCCCGTCGTTCTCCTGTGGAACTGTTGGTGATTTTGAACTGCCAACCATGCAGAGTGCAACTCAATACACAACCACTACAGGGCTCCTTTAGCTAGTGCAATGCTATGAACCGCATGGTGCATGCGGGTCACCAAGAGTCAGAAGCGGCCCCTGGGCAGCCAAGAGCAACCACACCTGGGCACAGGAAATACTGAGGGACCCCTCCCAGCCCTTCCTTTCTTTCGCATAGGACTCGAGATGATGCAAGCTTCGAATCATCAGAAATTTGTGTGCCCTCTGATTGGCACAGCCAGGTAATAAATGAACCTTGTTGTGCAAGAAGTGGGGGTAGAGATAGTCACGTTGCTATTTTGACTTCAGAGTGGTAAGTTCCAGGCTGGTAAATCAGAGCTATTAGACTAGTAGCTAAAGCCAGAGCAAAAGAAAGCCAGGGTGTGATAAACACACAGTGACTTTCCTGTGATCAATAGCAGCCTCCCCATTACATGTGGTGTGTCTCCAAAGTTATTGGCAATTGTAGAAATTGATGGTTTTAGTGATTTGTTTTCCCCCACTTAGGCTTGGTTAATAATTTCTCTCTTCTCTCCCCTTCCCTCCTTCATAGCATCGGGCTGGAACAATTGTGTGTGGCCCCAGAGGTTAGATCAATGAGCCACATAAAATATACATGCCCCCTGAATTATTATTCCTTTGACCATGTTGAAGGAACACAAAATAAAACATGGTGTAATATTCTTCCTCAAATGTATTGGAACCTCCAGCAAGATTAAACGGACCCTCTTGCAGGAGTCCCAGCATAAAAAGATACATTAAAAGCATTCAGCTAGCCAAGAGGACACAACCACCCCTACTGTTTGGAAGCCTCTGAAAGGGCCCTATGTTTATTCTTGGAACGGGCCCCCACTCTCTCGCTGGGGTCTCCAGTGGCCACCTGATTACCATCCATAGCAAGTGCCTGTTTTATGGACTTGAACACTGCTCTCTGAGCTCGTGGGAGAGCAGGCAAAGGGTGGGGCATTCAGCTGGTGCCTGGGCTACTGTAAGAAGCACCCAAAGGTCACCAAATTCAGTGAGTGCTTAGCGAAGAACCAGCCAGCTCCCTGATTCTTTCTTCTCTTCTGATTTTCTAGGACAAGACAGAGGTCCCTAACAGGACCATGTGGAGACCTCCTCTGTCTACTGTCCATCATCCTGATCCTCGACATCTCTGGACCCCTGGAATGTTCATTGAGAACAGAGCTGGGGCCTCCAGCCTGGCCCCTGTTTTCTTGGTCACTTCCAGGTCTCCTCCAGAGGCATCCAAACTCTCCGGCAACTTCTTGCCTCAATCCAAGTGCAAAGACCTTGGAGTTGGGGAGGAGAAGAATCAGGGTGGCGAACTAGTCCTGAGGATGGCCAACCCAAAGTCTGAGATTAGCCAAGAGGGGACAAGGGCTCCCGCGTGGCTCCAGCTGAAGACATCGCAGCTGGGCCTCCTGCTTTGCCTGGCGGTCATCCTGGGCGTGGCGTTGGCTGCTGGCCTGCACTCCCTGCACATGCAGTATTGCCATGTGAGGCGAGGACACAGGTGTCCTTCATGGAGCCAGCTGCTGGTGCTATTGCCAGGGGCGATGGTGGCGGGACTGCTCCTGTCAGGAGGGCAGGGGAGAATAGTTTTGTTTTGGTTCCTGCGGACTATACCTGGACCCTTCCTTCGGTGGGCAGCAAAGTGATCCTCTGAGGAGACCAAGTACGTGGCCTCTCGGTGGCCCTCCCTGCATCTGCAGAGAACAGAGCTATTGCGAATCACTGACAAGGACAGGGACTTCCTGTGCGCCCTTGTCAGCGAGCCATCGTGGAGGAAGCACGAAAGGACAGTTGTATTATCCCAGGGAGTTCTCCCCAGCTTTGTTGTCTTCACATCTGTAATTTAGATTTTTTTTTCTGCTGTCTCCCCCGTTCCCCCTTCTCAATTAGACGTGTTCTGTTTGAAGAGTTAAACGGAGCACAATAAATATTGTATAACCTGCTCATTAAATAGGTTCCTGGGGCCGCAGAGCTTCCTCTGATGCCGTGAGGAGCGGCCGAAATAGACACGCAGCCCCTCCTCAGTGTGTCCTCCTCATCTCCTCTAACTCTGAAAAACAAAACAAAACCAACAAACAAAAAACAACTCCAAACAAAAGTCAGGTGGGGGTAGTGTCCCTTACAAGAAGAGGATTGGGTCTGCAGCTTCACATTTCTCTCCAAACAAGCTCGAGCTCCGATTTGGATGGGGAGGTGAATGCATGGGCGGGCACTCTGTTTTCACAGAAACGCACCCCACCCGGAGACTGATCGGAACAAGACTGATCTCGCTTTGGAGAACTTGATGGACCCCCCTGGTTAGAGATCACCCACTGGCAGCACAAGGCCAAGAACACTAGGGTGGAGGCCTCACCTGTCAATGACTCAGAGACCCCTCCATCTCCTTACACCTGATGCAGAGGTTGTGCACCCCAATTGGGAGGCGAATGCCTGGGATGTTTCTGAGGCTGTACATCTTTCCAGAAGCAGAAAGTGTGATTTTTCTCCTGCAGAGAGGCCTGGGGTTTTGGACTGGCAAGACGTGACCCACTGCCTGTGCCAACAGAGCTCTCCAGCTGTTCGCTGCAGCTCCTTTGTCCTCGCTCCCAGGATGTCCCTGTCCGGACGCTGGGTTAGGCCGCCCTGGGCCCTGGCTGTAGTCGAGTGGCGCAATGGGGCCACCATGGGTTTCAAAGCACAAGGACGGACGCTGTGAGGAGAAGCAAATGCCTGGCACTCTAGCGGGAGCCTCAGTTAGTCCTCCCCCAGGCCCCAGCCCCAGTGCTGTCAAGTTGATTCGGATTCGTAACTACCCCAAGGCAGGTTTCCCAGGCTGCAGGTCATTACAGGAATAGTCAGCCTCATCATTCTCCTGGGGCGTTTACCTGGCAACACCACTTCTATGCCAACACAGCCCCTCAGAGACTCGGTCCCCATCATGCCAGTACAAGACCCTGGCAGCAGCTCCCCTTGGTGCTCTGGGCACAGAGTGTAAGCAAGGTCTTTCCCATCCAGGAGAGCATTTTCCTGCATCAACAGATTATGCTTGTTCTACTTTCAAAGAGTACACAGAAAAAGGAAACTCAAAGGTAATGGAATTTTTCCACATTTTTGAGGCACCCCCACTTATTGCTGTATAACAAACTCCCCCCAAAACTTCAAAATATTCAAACTCACTGCCATCACGTTAATGCTGGCTCATATCCACCCTACAGGACAGGGTGGAACTGCCCAGTGGGTTTCTGAGACACTAACTCTTTTTTTTCCCTGGGGGTGGGGCGCATCACTGCCCTCTGGAGGTCGTGGGAGCTGCACAGCGCTTCTCCTGAGACCCGCCGCTAGATTGGAACTGCCAAGCCCGCGGGTCGCGCGCAGTCCCATACTCAACCACTTATGCCACCGGGGCTCAGCCCCGAGACACTAACTCTTTACGGGGATAGAAAGCCTGGTCTTTTTCCCACGGAGCTGCTGCTGGGTGGGAAGTACAGGCCGTGTGGTTTTCAACCCACACGTAACCACTTCCACCCATTCCTCCCACCCCACAGCTTAGTAGTTGAAGGGCACCAGTTATGGCCTTTCGTGATTCTGGGCTTGCCTGAGCTCAGCGGAGCAGTTGTTCTCGGTGTGTTGCTGAACGACGTGCAACATTCATCTGACGCGGCTCAGTCACACGGCCGGCAGGTGGTGGTGGTCAGCGTCAGCCTGAAGCGCGCTGTGAGCTGTGGGTTAGTGTAGCTTAGTGGGTCAGCCATGTGTTTCTGCTCTGCCTGCAGCAAAGTGAGCGTTCCAAACCAAAAGCTCGGAATCTGTGCCGCTCACAAATCTGTGCTTCAGATGCTATGGAATTTCACTTCCCCCTCTTTCTGTTGGTCACTACAGGTCCAAGGACCAGACTACATTATTCAAAGAGAACCGCAATAGAGGGCTTTTGTTTGTTTGTTTAATGGAAAGATAGGGCAAAGGATTTG
>PVJH01005018.1:0-117488 GCA_004026705.1 Nesogale talazaci
AGAAAAACATTCTGGGAAGCACAAATTCTTACCCTTTATAAGATTAGCATGACCTTGTTCCTTTGCATTGGTCCTTTCTGCATACAGAGGATATATGTACTTCATCAGTTGTTTCGTGTATTTTGCTCTTCTCCATCTTCATGCACTTGTTCAAGTTTCTAAGTATCTGTTCTTAAAATAATTGTATAGAAAAATTCACTGTGTCTTTTTTGCTCTTGAATTTTTTATTTTGATCTAACTTTATTCAAGATGTCATGGAAATTTGACCTTCAACAAATACTCAAAAGTGCTATAGTCCCTGATTTCATTTATATCTGAGGTGGTTAGATTTTTTATGTTTACTTATTTATTTGTATAAAAATTCAATGAATATAATTCCTGAGTCTTCTTTCACTTTCTTACTCTCAGAACTTTGCTTTTTAAAATATATGTTGCTTTTTACTGTGGTATTTATGTAAAAATTATTTACCTTTTTTAAAATGTAAGACATGAAATCCAGTGACATTAGCACTATTTATGAAATGTTCAACATTATACATTAAGAAATTCCAAATTATCTTTAAAAATATTTGGGGGCCCATTTTGTGGGGCTCCCAAATCAACTCCAACCCAAGCTCCAGGCTAAAAATAAATTTCATTTAAAAATCATTTTATTGTGGACTCATACAACTCTTATCACAATCCATACATCCATCCATTGCATGCCAAGCACAATTGTCCATTTGTAGCCCTCATCATTCTCAAAATATTTTCTTTCTACTTGAGCCCTTGGTATGGGCTCCTCAATTTTCCCCTCCTCCCTGATCCCCTCTTCCTCATGAAAGCTTTGCAATTTATAAATTATTATTATTTTGTCATATCTTACACATTCCAATGTGTCCTTTCACCCACCTCCCTATTGTCCATAACCCAGGGAGGAGATTATATGTAGGTCTTTATAAGCAGTTCCCCCTTTCCACCCACCTTTGCTCCACCCTCCAAGTATCGCCACTCTCACCACTGTTCCTGAAGGGATCATCTGTCCTGGATTTCCCATGTTTCTGGTTTCTATCTGTACCAGTGTCCATCTTCTGGTCTAGCTGGATTTGAGAGGTAGAATTGGGATCATGATAGTGGGAGGTAGGAAACATTGAAGTACTAGAGGAAAGTTGTTTGTTTCATCATTGCTATGCTGCACCCTGCCTGACTGGCTTGTTTCCTCCCTGTGACCCTTCTGTAAGAGGATGTTCCATTACCTACAGATGGGCTTTGGGTCTCCAATCTGTACTCCCCTTCATTTACAGTGATATAATTTTTAGTTCTTTGATGCCTGATACCTGATTCCATTGACACCTTATGGTCACACAGGCTGGACTTTGTTGTTTCTGAGCTAGATGACTTGTTTACCATCAAGCTTTTAAGATTCCAGATGCTATATATTTGATAGCTGGACATCAAAGCTTTCTTCATCACTTTTGCCTATATACATGTTTGTCTTCAATGATCGTGCCTGGATGGTGAGCATCATGGAATGTCAAATTAACAGAACATAGTGTTCTTGCATTGAGGAAGTATTTGAGTGGAGTCCCAATGTCCATCTACTGTCTTAATACTAACCCTATAAGTATATGCACATAGATCTATTTCCCTATCATCATATATAAAAATATTTACCTATGTATATGCCTGTATTTAGACTTCTATACATGCCCTTTGCCTCCTGTTTCTTTCCTCTATTTCCTTTTACTTCCCTCTTTTCTCACCATCATGCTCAGCCTTCATTTAGGTTTCAGTAATTTCTCTTAGTTACTTTACACTTAATCCCTATCAGACCTCTCAAAAAGAAGTCCATTACCAAAGAATTTAGCCAAAAGGTAGGCATTGCTACCAAATGAGATGATTTTCCTAAACCCTATGAAGAGGAACTCTCCTTTTCTTGTTATTCCCACCACAATATTGATGTAAAAGTCATTTTAAGACTGTAGGGAAACCAAGTTGAAAAGATGGAAATGAAGAAAACCGAGCTGAGGCCAAGAAACTGGCTATTAGTAATGTCTAAAATCTATTGCACTTTGTATTTTGCAGCTATATTTACCAATAAACTTTTATTATTAATTTAACATATTTGTGATGGAAGTTTTACCATCACCACCAAAGTCTGATAAGAGGCAGCTGACAAAACCCAACTTACATCAAACCTATCAAAATATACTTTCTATTTATTCATTATATATTTATTATACATGCCAAACTCTAGACTAAACAAACATGGCATCTAACCTTTCACACTCTATAAATGAATGAAATTTTTAGAGAAACAAACAGGCAAGATAACATAGTAAATGCCATGGTGAGGGAAGCAGATTGGGAACAATTAGAAGACACAATTAAGTGAACATTTGTTTTACTTGTTTTGTTGATGAGTTTTTTAGAGTCTTGCTTTATCTTCTCTTCTTAAGTCTCCAATTTCTTTTTGAATAATTGTCTTCCTAATGAGTTTTGGTAGGAGGGTAATTTCTGATGCCTACTTTATACTACAAAGTTGGGTTTGTTTGCTTCATCTGCTCTGTTTCACAGAGCATTAATTCTTGTGAATATCACTATGAAATATGACTCTTCTCACCTTGCTTCTGTATCCTGTCCCCAAATGATTATGTCACCATATGATTGGGAGGACTTTGCAAATTAGGTGGTACTTTGACTAACAGAGGGGAATGGTCAACCTTAGCTACCACACCCTTCACAAGTAGACATCTTGTACTCACATCACCCGCAAACTCAGTGCTATCAAGTCAATGCTGACTTGTAGGAAGTTCCTTGTGGGTCTCTGAGACCATAACTGCTTATGGAAGTAGGACGTTCAGTCTTTCTCCCCCGGCACTGCTGGTGATTTTGAAGTTCTAACCTTGCGGATCCTAGCCTCAAAGACAACCATGAAACCACCAGGCTCCTCTCATAAGTTGTCCTAAATTCTGCCTACAGATTCCACACATCCACCAAAGTACTGAAATAATAATTTCACCCAGTGGTGCCAACCACTCCCTGGGTGCTGAATCCATTTGTCTTGACCAAATCCTATACATAAGACACAGATACAATGTGGGGAATAGTGAAACACTGCTCACAACAAACAGTGTATACCAGGAAGCGTCCCATTATGAGCAGGCTTCCCTGCCTCAAAAGTTTTCTGGGAAAGCTGGAAAATGTCCCTTCTTTTTGCATAGTGAATGAAGGTCCCTATCCATCATACTTCCTTCACCCATTTTATTGTCCACGGGTTATATATCTCACTACGCAAAGTGCAATGCAAGTTTTGCTATCTGTTCACTAAAAGGGAACTAAAAAGACATGAGAATACCAATCCTAAATGGATAGTCTAGGATCATATCTCCTTAGAACTGCTGCTTGTACAGAGACAAACCATTGCGATGTGGAGGGTTGCAATAGTGGCTTCCAAAGACCAAAGCTACTATCAGAGGACAAAGGACCTAGAGTAATTTTAGTCATTTAGGATTGTCTCTTCTGTGTATTACATTTTTATTTTAAAAACTTCTATGGAAATGTATTACTTTATGCAACTAAAAATGTAGACAAAGATCAACAGTAGTATTAATATCAGTACCATTAACAGCAACAAAAATTCAGAAATGTTGCGATTGTATCCTTTTAAGTCACAGCTGACTCATTGACACTAAGAATTCCAAATAATAATCCTCAACTATTACTGCCTCTCAGTACTTTAAAGGTATACTAGTTATTGTTATATAATAGGTTACTGGATAGTTACTCTTCATAATGGTTTGGGGTTGGGTGTGGGGGTAATAGACTACATGCGAAAAAAGCTCAATTCATTTGGCATTACTTGGAGCAGTTCTTAGGGTTCATAAGAAATCCAAAAATGCCCCTGGCAGAAAAATATGTGTATATTATATAAAGAAAACTATTTTAAAAATGAAAAGAAATAAAACTTGAACTATGATTACAATGGGTGAAGGTGGAAGAGTGTTTATAGGTCCCTGGGTTGTGTTAATGGTGATGGAATAATTTGGAAAAGGGTATCAATAATGGTTGTACAACATGAAGAGTGTAATAAATGGCACTGAACTATAAATGTAGAAATTGCTGAATTGGAGAATGTTTTATTGGGTATGTTTTGTTACAATTAAAAATAATTACTTGAAAGAAAAATGAGTACAAGAAAGAAGAAAATGTTCTAAAATTGATTATGGCAATGATTGGACAACTCTTCTCTTTTGTCATTTTTTGAAACATATATCGTCCCATCGTTCAATCACATCAAGCAGAATTGAACAGCTACTTCCACAATCAGTTTCCAAACATGCTTTTTCTTCTTGGACTCCTTCATATCATCTTCAATTTACCCACTGCCACCCATGAACAACTCACCCCCAACCTCTTATTCGTATGTCCCTATAGGTTCATCAATTCTGGGTTTCATTTATAGAAACACAGGAAAACATGTAACAACTTTGAAGTGTGACTCCCCATGATATATCACCTCTGAGATTCATCCTAATATGAAGAAACAAAACCAAAATAAAGCAGAATGTCTGCCACAGGATTGCCAAAATTATATTTATCTTAATAGAGCATCGTTGATGTAGCATGGCCATTTTTGTCCTCCGACCAACAGTTCAACAACCTTGGAACAGCTCTTCTTCTGGCCTCTCAGACATCACATATTTTCCGACATAAGTCTCAGGTTACTAGTGTGTCTGAAAAAGAGTCCATTGCACCCAGTGGGAGTTTCTGCATGTCACTTTGCGGGAGCATGCTGTATATCCTGAAGATCCAGGATTCAGTGTCCCTCTGTTCTATGGCACTCAGCCTGGATCCCCAGGATACACCCAGAAGCCGGGATCAATGTGGCCCATTTGTTGCATACCCCAAAGACACTTCCCACCTAGGGTCCCCAGAAGCATTTTCAGGCATTCCTACCCCCATGGGAGGCCAGCCTTCCCTCTTTTCCTGCTAACAGGTCTACATTTGTGTTTCCTACCAACAGAAAGCAAAACCCAGAGGTATTTGCACCCTTTCCCCTCTTGTGCTATTTGGTCCCAGCTGTTATGAGGCACCCTCTGGCCAAGTGACCTTCTAAATACATACCTAAAGAGCATGGTTCATTGGTAGCGGTCAAGTTCTCTACCTGACAATTTGAGCCCCTCGCCCAGAAAACGGGATGTCTTACAACCCTGAACTTGTGCCCATCTTGCTGCCTGTTCCTCCTCCTGGTCTTATGATTGACTAACTTCAGTCAACATAGTGTCCTCCAGATCCCTCCACGTCTTCAGGTGTTTCATGGTTTCATCAGTGCTTTTTAGGGATGCATCATATTCCATTGTACGTATGGACCAGATGGGTTTTTTTTTGTTCATTCTTCGACTGATGGGAATTTAAGCTGTGTCCAACTTCTCACTATTGTGAACTGTGCTGCAATGAACATGGAAGAGCAAACACTTATTTGTGAGCTGTTTCTTATTTCTTTGGGGTATATACCCAGTCATGGTTTTGCTGGATCAGATGGTAGTTCAATTGCCATCTTTTTTAGATAATGTCATATTGCCTTTCACAGTGGCTGTACATAGTTAAGAGCCCACCAACAGTGGTTAAGTATTCCAATCTCACAATACCCTCTCTAACAGTTGTTGTTCAGTTTGTTTGTTTGTTTGTTTGTTTTATCAGGCTACAGTTATGAGTGTTACATGGTATCTCTTGGCTGTTTTCACTTGCATTTCCCAGTTAGTTAGGGAATGGGAGCCTTTCCTCATGTGTTTCTTAGCCACTCAAGTGTGAACCTTTGTGAATCATCTGTTTAGGTCTTTTGCCCACCTTCTCAGAAGGCTACTTTTTTTCTTATTGTAGTCTTTTAAAATTCTGCAGATTTTCGTAATTAGTCCTTTGTCTGTTATGTCATTACTAATGACATAATATCTTTTCCAAGGCTGTGGGCTCCCTTTTTACTCTTTTAATAAAGTCTTTTGACGTACACAAATATTTCCTTTGTAATAGGCCCCATTCGTCTACTTGTCTATTTTGTTTCTTTTGCTATCTCTGATAGCTGGTGCACTTAGATTTGTCCCAAATATTGAAGAGGGAATTCCGATTCAATGCTTTTGGGGCCGTTGTCAAAAATCAGTTGTCTGTATGCAGATGATTTTATTTCTGGGTTTTCTCTTCTGATCAATTGATCAGAGTACCTATCATTAAACCAGTACCAGGCTGTTTTGACAACTTTGACTGCATAGTAGATTTTGAGGTCATGTAGTCCAAGATCATACACTTTGCTCTTCTTTTGGAGGAATTCTTTGCCTATCCTGGACTTATTCCCTCTCCATATGAACTTTTCCCATTTCTTTAATGAAGAATGCTGGAATTTGGATTGGGATTGCATTGAATTTGTAGATTGCTTGAGGTAGTCTTGACGTTTTGACAACATTCGGTCTTCTGACCCAGGAGTACAGCATATTCTTCCATTTGTGTAGATCCCTTTTGATTTCTGTAGCTTTCTTCATAGGGGTGCTTTGTTTTATGGTCAGGTTTATTCCAGGGTTTTTCTGCTTTTGTGTGGTGATTGTGAACTGTATTGTTTCCATGATATCTTTTTCTGTACTCCCATCACTGGTTTATAGGAATCCAATTGATTTATGCTTGCTAATCTTGGATCCTGCTTCTCTACTAAACTCCTCTATTATTTCTAGCAATCCTATTGTGGACCTCTTAGGAATCTCAATATTTAAAATCATATCATCTTTAAATAGCTAAAGTTTCACTTCTGCTTTACCAAATTGTACTATTTGCTTTGTTGCCATTATTTTATGATGTAAAACAACTCTTCCTAATTTGATTAAGCTACTGAATTGTGTGGTATGTAGTTGACGTACCAATAATACTATTTAAAAAAATAGTTCAGAGTTTTTAGAATCTGACAGACAGCTGTGAAAGATGAACACTGTGGCTGATGTTCTAATAGTCTCTCCCCTGTCAAGAAGCCCCATTGTGATTTTAGGAAATAATCCCTGGCCAAAAGAAAAGTCTGTTTGGTATGAGGGAAATTGCAGCATTTCTTTCAGTGATTTCTTTTTCCTGTTAATGTCCTCTCAATGTCTTGTGATTACTTCTAAGTACCCATGCCACAGGAAAGAAATGCTAAAGACACTTAGGGAAATTCTACGTTAGCCATAAATGAGAGCGCTTGAATCACATTCTCTTTCCACATCAGTGAATTAGAAATGGGTTCATTTTTCTACTAGCCATATTTTAATTGCAATTGGAACTATCCTAAGACAAATATATACAAAAATATATAGAGCCAATATTAAGTGAAGAAAAAGAACCCATATCCAAATTATCTGGACTCAACCCAATTTTTAAAACTCCAGTCATGAGTTAATAAATTTTAATTAATTTTAATCCACTTTGAATTGACTTGAAATTGCTACCCAATTTTACTTCACATCATTCCGCTTGCATTTTTTCAATTCAATATACACCGAGCGTTTATTGTATACCACTTACTGCCTAAATAAGTTTTAGCCAGTTTGAATTGGCTTAAATCAATAGATCTGTATTGACTCCTATCTTCTTTACAAAATTCCTATTATTATCTCCATTTTTACAAGTGAGAAAATCAAGGTATAGAGCAGTTACTTCCCAAGGTGGCCCAATTATAAATTCATTGAATTGGGATCTGATACTGCCTGAAGCTACTTCTCTGGGCTCAGGCTCTGCCTTGAATGAACAGTTCCCCGTTGCTCACTCAACATGACCTACCAGCTCAAAGAAACTACGATGACAATACGAGGGGAAATGAGTCAAAGATTAGCAAGATATTTCCTTTCTTGAGGTATTTATTTCCATGTTCTGTAGAACCATGGGGGTAATAGTTAGCTTTGCATCTGTTTTATTTGCGTAGTTAAATCCCCTGAGAAGAGGCTAGAATTGGAAGTGAGGAAAAATTGCCCTTACTTAAAATGCAATAAATGCTTTTATATAGTTACAACATTTATGGTCTCACAGGAATTGTTGTTTCATGCCTCAGGGACACCTGGGCAGGAAATAAAATAGAGCACTGCATACTAAGAAGTGAAGGGTGTTATTGAATTAAGATTTAATTTTGGTGAAAATTAGCAGTATCATGCGATAAAGAACAAGTCAATATCAAGCAATGCCTTCTTCTCAAATGGTAATGGATCCAGGAGGTAATCAATCCTGAGGGAGTGCATCAGAGGGAACTGAGTTATAGGGGAGTGGGAGGAGAGACAGAGCAATTTCTGAGGCAAGAACAAATCATCAAAGATCAGTTCTGGAACAGTCTCGCGACAGTAGGTAATTGCGTGACTTGATTTAATTGCCTACATGTCAACTAAAGTCTGTGAACAATTGTCAATGAGATATGATCATTTTAAAACTGTTTCTGGGAAAAAATAATAGATCCTTAAATCTCCCTGCATAGAACCTCACAAACGGGGATAAGGTGGAGATAAACTTTTTTATTTAAACAAATATCCATAATGATTTTTTGAAATCTGTCAAAGTTAGGAAGCACTGATTTTACACCAATCAAGCCAGAAGGACAGGGGATCATGGAGACAGTGAACATAACCATGAAACATAAGATTTGGTAGGAATCAGGTTTGTGGAGAATTGTGCAGCACTACTTGAAGTAAAAAAACACACAGAATCTTCATTTATCATATATCTCATGATTCATTATTACATGCTAACTACTGTGTTATATGGGAACTTTCATGAACTAAACATGATTTACCTTTTCACCAATTTTTCATGTACTGGAGAAGTCCCCAGGTCACTCAGCAATTATAACACTTTGATGAGAGAGGTAAGTGGAAGGCTGCAGTGCCTCCCCTCCAGTACATGATCATTTTAGGAAACCCTGTGTCGCAGAAACTTTTGTTGGAATTTAGGAACTAAGGGTAGACTCAGCCTTCTTGTCAGAAAAAAGGATGTAATACTCTACATATTACTGCCAAGGATGACTTTATCACTATGGATTCCTATTTAACAAAAAGTGTGGGGTTTAGTACCTGGGCTGTTGCCATGGGAGAACTAGAAAGCGCCAGTGGTTTGTGGTTTGTTAGAGTCTGGTGATAAGCCATTCTCACACACATACAACATGCAGCAGCAGAAAAAAATTAAAGCACCATTTTAGAATGAAATGAGCCAGGTCTGTCTCTCCAAGTGAGAAAGCAACCTTAAGCACAGATAAGACATACTTCATTCCGTGAGTAAAACTGAATCCCCATAGAAATGAGAGAGGATGTTGTTCAGGGAAACCCTTCTAGTTTTTAAATGGCACTTTTAAATGGGAGGGTTGCCACTCTGCAGATGATCAAGTGACTTTCTAATTAGTTACTCAACCCATCTTTGGATCGCCTACATCTTTCAGTTTCATCTTAGCTGCTGCTCTGAGTCAGCCTATCTCTCCTAGTACAGTTCAATGGCTGAATTTTGCTGGGGCCTGGCTTCTAAGTTAAGGAGCTTACCTAGCCATTTCTCAGAGTCGTTTGCTGACGACTTCCTTCCCAAGGCCTTTCATCCTGTTCTTTACAGGCAATGCAGAAGTCCTGTTCTATCCCTGTCAAAAAGAAGACAAAATCATCACACCTAAACCAATAAGGAACATTATAATAAAAGGAGACAAGGTTGAAGTTTTCTAGTCAAGAGATAAGAGACCCACTGTGTTGGGTAAATCTGTTGCATAAGACCTCTTCAGAGAATTGAAAAACCAGGGTGTTACTTTGAGGGCTAAGATGTGCCTGATCAATGTTCAATTACCCATATGCTCACTGAAATGGGAAAATCAAAGAAGTATAAAGGTATTTGAATTGTGATTCTGGAGAAGATTATTGAAAGTACCATGGACTGCTGAAAGGACAAATAAATATGTTTTGGAAGAAGTTCAGCCAGAGTGCTCATTAGAGGTAAGGGTGGCAAGATGTCATCGTATATACTTTGAACGTATTATCAGGAAAAACTAGTCCCTAGAGAACATAATGCTTGAAAAAATAGAAGGGCAGCAAAAAAGAGGAAGATTCTTAACAAGATGGATTGGCTTGCAGCTGTAACAATGAACTCAAGCATAGGGCCAATTGTAAGAATCAGACAGTGTAGGATGGTGCAGTGGGTACATATTTATACCATTTCAAAAAAAAGTTGGCCAACAGAATGCTTAAGATTTGGAATAATACCACTTATATCACATGCAAGTAAAATTTTGCTAAATATCACTCAATAACTCTTGTAACAGTACATTGATGGAGTTGCCATGTGTTGAGCTGCTGGATTCAGAACAAGATGGGGAGCAATGGAGACCAGTGCTGATGTCCAGATGAATTTTACATGGAAGCAGAGAATAACAGAAATGCATTCCCTTGTGTCTTATTGACTGTACTAAAGCATTCAGCCAGGTACATCCTACCAAATTATGGATAGTTTTGAAAAGAATGACAATCCCGGACCACTTCATTGCGCTCATGAGGAATTTGTACATGGATCAAGATGCAGTTGTGCAAACAGAACAAGGGAATACTGCGTGACTTAAAATCAGGAAAGGTGTGAGTCAGGGTTATATCTTTTCGCCAAATTTTTTAAAATCGGTATGCTGAGCCACAAATAGGCGAAGCTGAAGAGGGGAAGCAGAAAGCAGCATCTGAATTGGAAGAAGGCTTATTAACTACCTGCTACAGACAGATGACACAACTGAAAATGAGGATGATTTGAAGCATTTGATGGTGAAGATTAAGGATTGTAGCCTTCAGTGTAGGTTACAATTCAATGTAAAAAGGACAAAAATCCTCACAACTGGGCCATTGGGTAACATCATGATAAAAGGGGGAAATATTGAAGTTGTTAAGAATTTCATCTTACTTGGATCCATCGTCAATCTCATGCAAGCAGCAGTCAAGAATCAAAAGACAGATTGCATTGGGCATACCTGCTGCACAAGCCTTCTTTATACTGTTGAAATACAAGGTGATTACCACTCACATTGGTCCAGTAGAATAGAGTGTAACAGCCCCTGTGAGTTTCTGAGACTATAACTTTTTATAATAGCAGATAACCAGACCTTTCTCCTGGGGAGCTGCAGATGTGCTTCGAACTGCTGGCCTTGTAGTCTGACACTTAACTCACTATACCACCACTGATCTTCAAGTTGATCCTGATCTTTTGTGATCTCATGTGGGCAGAGAACTGCTCCCTAAGGTAAGAACATGACCTGCCATAAGCAGATCACAAGCTCTACTATCTGAGCATGGGTTCAGCCCCCAATTTTCCAGGTAGCAGTGGATCACTTGATCCTCTGAACTTTCCCTTTAGGGGGATGATTTCATCTGTTTGATACTGGAATTACACAAATATTTCTTCATTCCCATGTAATATCTATATGGTAAGTGTTTGTATTAGGTAGAGATACAGTAATATTTGAGAACATTCCAATCTCCATGGAAAATGAGATTGAAGACATTCTATAATTGCCAGCAAATGATATTAAAAGAATAATTGCCTTTCTCCACAGCAAAAACTACAGGCACTAGTCACAGTCTTGGCAAAAGAACAGATGCTAAGATCCTTGTGCTACGTGGGGTTCTCCAGAGAAATAAAACCAGGACACATATAATTTTGGATAGATGATAGATAGATAGATAGATATATAGATAGATAGATAGATAGATAGATAACAGAGATATAATCATTAATTAGTCCACAGAGTAGTAGTATGGAAGATTCCATTCAACTCTTCTTTGTAACAGTTAATATACTGGCAGTTCTTCAACTCACTAGGGTTGCTAGGTCCAAGATCAAAGAAGCATACAGCTAGCTTAGTCTTTCAAGCAATGCAGGCTGTCTGTCCACAGGCAGCAAACTGCAGGACAGGTCACCAACAGTCAGTCAGATGACAAGATTGGATAGTCCCAAGTTCAAGTGATGTATACACCAACAGCCTGATGAAGCAGATCTCAGAGGAACATCAAGCTCTATTGACATGATCCATGGGTTGGGTGTCCCACAGTGCAGCCACAAGTGGAGGCAGAGGCCTAGCGAAAGCAGCCACTCACTGGTCTGATCACCAGAAAGCGGAAAAGAGAGAGGTGGGGAATAGAGAGCCGTTGAACTCTTCTCCCTCAAACCCAATTGCAGTCTTACTAAACCCATACTTTTATTGGCCAGGTTGGCACAATATGTGGTTCAATTGAGATTGACCCTCGCTCAGCGGCTCAGCTGAGATTGGAGGCAGAATGCTGATGTGGTATACAGGTAATATCCACAGAAGCTGCAGAATGGCCTCCGGTCACAACCCTTAATATTCAGAGTTTTCTTTTTCTCTGGGTTACAGCTAAGGAGCCCTGAGAGCTAAGCACTTGACTGCTTTGCAAATGATCAGATGCCTACATTTTGCCTGTTTATCTTTCATAAAGATTTACAGTCTGACAAGTCAATGGAACGGCTCTACTCTGTTTGATAGGGTTGCTATGACAAACGCCTACTGAATGGCAATGGGTTAGCTAACGGCTCCTGCAACTCACACACATGGGCAAGGAAAGGAGTGATGCTTTTCATCTGCAAGCTTCTTTTAGATGATAAGGATAATAAATATATCTTGCATAATAACTATTACCATGGTTCATATCCTTTTTAGTGACATATCTTCATTAAAATGATGCAATAATATGTAATAGAATAAATTAGTAGCTATTGTTTCTGGGTCAGAGTTCTGCTGGCATAGAGCATTGCGTGCAGGGATACTAACTGTAGGGTCAGTAGTTCAAAGCCTCCCACCCCTCGGGAGGAGAAAGATAAGACTTTCTAGTACTACGGAGTTGATGGTCCCAGACACCCACAGGGGCAGTTCGCCTCTGACTGCTAGGGCTGCAATGGTTTGGGATCAGTTTGGTGGTAGTGAGTTTGGATTGTTCTGTTAATGTTCCTGGGTACATATGGGCCCATCAGGATGTTGTGATCCATACTTAATGCTCATACTTTTCCACATTTAGAAAACAAACAAACAAAACGGAGGCTTGGCCCTATCCAAATACATAATCCCAAATGTCATACTCATTCTTTGCAGAGACAGGCTTCATGTGCAGCTGTGCTTGCCTTGAAATTCCTTGAAAATCTCCCAGATACAATATAAGATGAATTTCTTCCCAAGCATATAAAAAGAAAATATTTGGGTAACTGTCTCATTGAACTAAAAAGAAAATGTGAAAGAAAAAAATATGATATTTAAGAATTAATTCTTAACTTTCCACACCTCAATATATATTATTCTGTTGCAAAAATATAGCATTGGAAATCATAATGAAAACAAAAGCGTAATCTCCATTTCTTAGCATTGAAAAACTTATCTACTAACTTGTAATTTTAGCTTGTAAATTCATTTCTCTTATTTTCCTAAGACATTATTTTTCTCTAAAGTTTGAAATGAATTTTAAAACTGGAAAATGATTTAAAGATAAATGTGTTGATTGCACCCTGGTCATCCCTTTTATTCCCACCCCTAGTAGCATACACAATGATCTTCAATCTTATTTGTAACAAAAAAAAAAACACTTTGCAGAGAACTTGTAACCTCCTAATCTCATTAAAATCTAAGCCTCCAACCTGAGAGCTTCATAGGACTCAGCTCATGAGATTTTGTTCTGTTTCTTTGTTTCTAGCCTGAATTGCAGGCACATAATTATGCCATTATAAATACTGCCTGTGGGAAATGAGGAAACAAAAACCATTTATGTGCTACACCAACTGACATACCAGATGACAGCCAACTGTATAGCATTTAGTCCAGAAAAACAAACAGAAACCACAGTGAGCCTCCCATGTGTGGAGAATTGAAAGCATACGCTTGCCATACCTATCTTAATCAAATGTGTTGAGCTCGTTCTCTGTGTTTTATGTTACCATCTTCTTCGGAGCAATGGGTATGAGGCACAAGGTATACTGTGTAGACTAGGACATAGAAGATGTCACTTTGAGGACAGACACTTGATCGACTTCAGCTAAGACATTTTTAATTACCTTATATGTTTGTGAAAGCTGAACTATGATGAGGAAAACCTGAAGAAGTGTTCATGTATTCAAATTTCCATATATACTTGAGGATAACTCAAGTTTTTCAGCACATTTTAATGCCATTTTCATGGTAAAATTAGGTACCCTGGCTGATATTCGGGTCAGCTTATACTCAAGTAGACATAGTAGTGTGTGTGTGTGTGTGTGTGTGTGCAAAGAACGAACTTAGAGATGAATTAACAAATCTAGGCTGAAATAAATATAGTCAGAATGCCCCGAAATCATGACGACAACTAGGCTGTCTCACATATTTTAGCTATGTTAGCCCTGGAAAGCGGCATTGACCTTATTAAAGTTGAGGATCATTTGTGATGGAGTGACCCAGTAGCTACATCAATGGACTCAAACATAACAGTGAGGGTGAGGATGATGCAGGAACAGGCAGTGGTTCTTCTCATCGTACCTGAAGTTGCTATGTACCAAAACCGACAAGACAGCATGTAGCAACGACCATACAAGCAGGCACTGACTGGTCATCAGTGGAACTTCATTCCAATGACTTTGTTGTAGGTCAGTTTTGAAGTATGTCCAATATATTATTGCTTTTTTATTATCTGCCTTTTTATAAACTTGAACTTTGTCTTTGGGGACTAGATTACGTTCTTGTCTCTGAACTCCAAGCCCTCCTTTACCTATCCTGCCTCATGATGTGACAATACAAACTATGATTTTTGCACACAAACTGCTGTCGTGGTAAGCTTTGGCAATGAGAATATGAGAAAATAACCACTACATTGGAAGAGAAGTAAAAGAGTTTCCCTCCTCTGTTGTATTCCAGTGAGTTTCCTAACTGGTTTCAGTCCATGTGAACATCAGATGCTTCTTCATCTGGAAGTGGCAGGTCCATCCCATGGAAGACCAAGGTAGTCTAGAGGTAAAGAAAGAAGAGACATGTGCTTTCCCAGTTAGTCTCTGTGTGCTTCTTCCAGGATTCTTGTCTGTCAATATTTCTTTGCAGTTTCATCCTGATGGTGCATATCACCTTTGGCAGAGGCAGGGCCTTCTCAAAGCAGCGACTAGAACCAGTTTTCAATATTCTCAGCACTCGAGGAGGCCAGAACCCCTGACTGGCACTATCCCATTGAGACCCCATTGAGACTCCATTGAACAGAGTTTCTGAGTCTGGCCCCTCTTCAGAGAGTGGTTACCCGCCAAGTGTCAAGCAAACTGTGCCTAATCTGTGTAGTCTCTCCATGAACCCAAAATAGCATTAATCTTCTGTGGGGTATTCACGTAGGGCATATGAGAAATTCATGTAGTGATTTTAGACCTGGCAAATGAATGTTCAGTAGCAGGTTTTGCTGCTAGAGAACATCACTGGATAACATCATACATTTTAACTGTTCTAGCTTATCAATATCCTCAAAAAGCCAATTCTATAGACTCGTTGAAGGTAAACCACTTCTGTTTTATATGCCCTGTCTATTGGCAATACTCATTAAGTTTGAAATGACAACACCACAGAAATTGCACGGCTTCTACTGGATCTTCTGATTTGTGAGGTGTGAACAGTAGGTTGCCAGAAAGACTTTCCCTACAGTGTGTAAGGCTCGGGAAGCTCCAACGAAATAAAATGGTAACTTAATAACAATCTTAATTCAAAGTCTCCGCAGGGAAGGAGATGTAAGTAGCAGCAAGAAATGGCAAATTGCAGCTTCAGTAGGGCAAAGGCGGGAAAGAGGCAAAGGAAATTAAAAAAGAAGAAGAAAGAAAAGAAACTCAGGAGAATTCTATTACGGCTGCTCTCATAAAGCCTTCTTAAAACAGCAGTCTCTCGGGCCTGCCTATTGGCATCATTAATATCATAGGCTAGGGGTAGATGCTGTGAAGCCATATGAAGCTACCAAAGGCTGGAGGAAAATTGAAGGGGTGACTAATACAATGAAAGCACAGAAGTGCTGGGCTTATGAGGCTGTTTATTTTGCAGCAATTTCATCACCGAGCAAGCTGATCGCTTTTCTAATACCTTAAATCAAACAGCAGGTATCTACAGCCTCAAGGCAAGAAATATTAAGCATTAGCCAACTTTCAGACTTGAAACATTGCAGAGGCAAAGCTGAAAGATTTCTCAGAGGTTTCTCTGCCCAGTATTTTCCTTTTTTTTTTTTTTACATTTCCATCACAAAAACTAATGGAAATATCCTTCCAGTTGCATATCTCTCTGTTATTGTGATTTCACTGTCATTTCTTTCTATGCCAAAAAATAGGTATTACAGGAGCCATGGATGACATTACAGTCTAAACCCATGCAAATGTTTTAGAAATGTTTATACTGAAAGTGCATTGGCCCTCTTTGTTTAGATTAGTAGGAGTGTAAGGCAGAAATTCAAGTCCAAGACATAAAGGTCTGTGACACACTTAGTCTCCTTTAACAAATAATAAATCATGAGAGATTTGAGCATTCATTCTGGAGAAGTTTCCAAAAGAAAATATCACAGGATCCAGGATAATTCACTCATAAATTTCTCAGATTTAGAAGGGAGCTGAATGACTGTATATATCAAGGGTCAGAGAGAGAATAGATGAGATTTCATGGACCATATGACCTGTCACCCTCCTTAACTCTACCACTGTTCTGTGAAAGACTTTCATTTGTTTGATGGGAAACTGAGCCACGAGGAGGAATTAGTTCACTTATAGGCCTGAAGGGTGTCTAAGGACTGGACAGTTCTATGCCTCTATCAAACCAGGAAGCTTGGTCTTTCATATTATGTTGTGCTTCATTCCACCTTTTAATTTCAGTCTGTCTAGTCTTTCTATTGTGATGCCTTTCAGAGTTGTCTGCAGTGGTAGTCATGAACCATGTGGTTCATCTGTTCCCAGCATCATGAAGGCTACTGTTCATGTTCATTAGTCCTTTGGACTAATGGCCCCATGTCTTATATTGTCTTTGCTTAGCTTTGCTTATTTTGGGTGGGAAAAGACCCATCCTTTTGCCTTACTGAGACACTCACAAGCCTTCACAAACTTAACCACAGACCTTGGGTTCCTCAAGAGCTTGGACTATGCATGCTCTTCAGTTCTCAAATCTTACTGCCTAGTATCTTCCTTACAATCAGGTTGTATATATTTATTGCAATATAATTACAAAGGAGGTAGAGGAAGGAAAAAAAATGAAAGTCGGGGAGCCAAAGGAAAGCTGTCTTTATATATCCAAGGAAGAAAGAGCAGATGGAACAGTATGTGTCAGGACCACAAAGACCAAGAAACCTTGATCTAGAAGAGACAGGAGACCGGAGGAAAAGAACAAAGGTTTGTCATTGGTTTTACAGATGGATGAAGTAAGGATAAAAGGGGAGCTTCCAGTGGGTGCAAATAATGTGCTCTAGTGAGGGCACTATGTAAGCATGTGTGCCTAATTTGCCTTAATAGATTTTTCGTCCATTTACTCCATTGCCCTTCAGGCTTCAGAGCAATAAATTGTAATAAATGTGTCCTGGGTGCCTATTAAAAATATATAAATAAATATTTATGTCCCTCCTTATCCCACAGAAATATTGAGACAGCAATTTTCACATGTAGTAATGCCTTTCCATGAGCATAACATTTAAAAATACCATTGCCGAGAAATAAATCATAATTGAATGTATTTCCAGCCTTGGATATAGACAGCAAGCTAACAGTGAGTGCAACATCACGCACACACACACACACACACACACACACCTTTTCAATTTTCTTGTCAAATGAACTAAATCTTTCCAATAGGTGATCACTTTCCTTTCTATTTAAATCAGGTGTTTTAGTCCTTGTGTTTATGCACATCAGCACCTCTCCCATTGCTACCCAAAACAGATAGACTCTGTATTTTATACAAATGTGTGTGCCTCCCAAGTAGCCCAATGACTAAAGGTTCCTTTTTTCCCAATCCTTCTTTTATCGTATTCCTTTTTACATCTCCTTCTTTTTCATCCCCTCCTCCATCCCCTCGAAGAAGTAAGAGAATAACCCTAACTCAAGCACTCATGACCTGCCGGCCCAGCAGCTGCAGCTGATTTAAGAAGGGCCGCAGGCAGCAATGTCACCTTCCTGAGGAGGCACACAGACCAAAGCTGAAACCTAGCCCTTGAAAGGAATACCAAAGTTGAACTAGGGCAGTCTGGCCTGCACTTTTCTCTACCCACATGCAATTCATTGCTGCCAGCAGGATTTCAGCAAGGGCATCAAGAGAAAAATGTGCCCCAGAGTGTCCCCGGCACCCTCTGTTTTTATGCTTTTATTTTCAAATACTATAGAAGCCCCCAAGCTACATTATAACTTCTCTAGAGCTTTACAAACTAGGGGAAATTTATTTCTTCTTTATATAAAATGTCTTTGATGAAAAGGTGATGCTTTGTTTATTTTCATTTCTGAGGACTGCTGCTAGCATCCGTGAGTTAGAAATAAATGTGCCCAAACAAAATGTCTCACTGCAAAAGCTTTCTAGATCCATTGTCTATCCCTGTGATCCTGCTGACCTCTAGTGGCCAGAAAACTGGTTTCTTTCTTTTTTTTTTTTTTTAATAAATCATTTTATTGGGGGCTCATGTAACTCCCATCATGATTAATACATATGTCAATTGTATGTCCACATTTGCACACCTGTTGCCATCATTACCCCCAAAACATCCTCCCTCCAGTTAGGCCCCCAGTACCAGCTCCCCGTATTTCCCCTACCTTCCCACTCCACCTCATGAACCCTAAATAATTTACACATTGTTATTACTTTTTCATAAGAAAAACTGGCTTCCTTAACCTTAATTTAAAAAAAAATTTTTTTCAATGCCTCTGTGTCTTCAAATTAGTGGTGGAATTTGCTTCAAAAATTCTATGTTCCAGGCTGAGCCCCGGTGGCGTAGCGGTTGTGCGTGGGACTGCGGCCCACTGGGACGGAGGTTCAATTCCAGCAGTGGGGCTGGGCCTCCTACTCCCACCACCGGAGAGCAGTGATGCCCCAAAAACAAAACAAAACAAAAAATTCTATGTTCCATAATTAAGTAAAAGGCTGCATTTTAACTTTTAAAAAAACAAGCAAGTTCATTGCCTGAGAGTTGATTCCAACTCATAACATCCCTAAAGGACATGGAAGAGCTAGATTTCAGAAGCAATTTTTTTGATGGGAGTAGAAAGCCCATCTGTCTCCCATGGAGGTTCTAATGGTTTCAAACTGCTGAACTTGCAGCTCCCAGCACCCAACAGGTAACCCCTAGCCCCAGGTCTCCGTAGACCAGCACTTTTCAACCTGTGGGTCATGACCCCTTTGGAGGTCAAATGACCCTTTCATAGAGGTCACTCGAGTCATATCATCAGCAAAATTACAGTTATGAAGCAACAATGAAAATAATTTATGGTGGGGGACCACCATCACACGAGGCGTCATATTAAAGGGGTCATAGCATTAGAAAGGTGGAGAACCCCTGCCTTAGACACTGAATACTAGAATTAAGGCTTTGAACTTTGTTAAATATGAATTGCTTTAAAGTACATAAACATTTTCAATTGTCATCAGACCTAGACATCCCCAGAGTCATCTTAAAGTGAACAAGGTCACAAACTAAACATGCAGCTTCTGCCCCTTTTACAGTCTGCCAGCTTCCACTTGTTCAGATGACTATCCTTGAACTGGCCTTGACCCCTGCCCCTCTCTCACCACCGATCTCTAAAACTCCTGTGAAATCTATGACTGACCACATAGAGAGTCCAGCCACTTCCCCGCCTCTCTCCTCCACGGCCCTGACCAGAGCCCTGTGCCCTCTCACCCAGTAACCTTCGGACGGGTCTCCCTGTGACCGCAGCTCACCTCCCCAATAGGTCCATTGTCCTGGGGTCCTTTAAGAAAACAAAGTGAATACATGGTAGATTCATAGGCTCAAAGCCACCTGCAAATATTTATTTGGCTTCTTTTCTCGGTGAAAAACCTGCCGTCTACAGAAAGCCTGCACATTCCCACATGGCCTGCCTCCTGAAGATCACGATCTCTTTCATTTCTTTTACAGCACTCGCGTTTACGCTTTCTCGCAGCCACAGCCGCCTCCTTTCTTAAAGCAAGACACAGCATACTAAGTTCTTTTTTTTTTTATGTTTTTTGGTTTTTGGGGCATCACTGCCCTCTGGTGGTGGGAGTAGGAGGCCCAGCCTTTGCTCCTGTGGAGCTGGAATTGAATCTCCATCCCAGTGGGTCACAGTCCCGCGCACAACCACTACGCCACCGGGGCTCAGCCGCGTACTAAGTTCTTACGGCTTGGTATTTTGTTCCCTCTTATCAAGACTACCTTGACCTCGAAAAACCCCAACCCTACTGCCTTTAGTTGATTCAGACTCGCTGCATGTGAACTTGCTGCATGTGGCTTGTGAGAAGCTCAGCCTTTCTGAGGTGGGCAGCCTCATCTCGTGCCCATGACTCCATGGTGCTGGGTGTTAACCTCTGACCGAGGGCTTAGCAGACCACTGATGAACCCACAGTGTTTGGCAGGCCCTTGTTCAAAATGGCTTTAGCCTGTCAGCAAGCTTCATTGCGCTACAAAAAACATGACCCGATTACCTGACATAAAACAGCAAATCCTGACGCCTTCCATCTCCTTTTTCATTGGCCCACAGTCCTCCCAACCACCTGAATGTCATCTATAGTCACTGTCTCCTCCCAAAGCGGGGAGGGGTTCATGGGGGCAGAGGTCCCCCCGCCCTCACCTTGCTTCTGACTTGTTGACTGCTATATTGTCATTTTAATAAAAGATTAAAGAACAGGCCCCTGGAAATATTTCTTAAATTATAAAGGAAAAAAATTAAAGGAAAGATCACAGGTGGTCATGTGCCGTTTTTTAGAGAGGAGAGGAGATCTTGACTGTAACCATTCCAAATTCAGTTATGCGAAATTACAACGTTTACTGAGGTATTCAAAACCCAGCAAGTCAAAAAAAAATAAGTCCTGACTTGAACATACTAAGCACCTTTTTTGGTAATTGATGAAGTGAGACTAATAGAATTTTCAAATTAAAGTAAAATTTTATTTCAGACTTTTATTGATATAAAATATTGGGGAAAAACAAGATATAATTGAAAAAGATAGTTCAATACAGGAATTACATACATCATGAAAAACAGACACATACATCATTAAAATTTTTTTTAATTTAAAAATTTAATTTAAATTTAAAAATTTTAATTTACATTTTAAAATTTTTAAATTTTAACTCATCATGTCTCTGAAGAAAAAAGAGACTGTGAATCTATGAAAGAAGGAACAAAGAGCCTTCTCTCTCCCAAGCAATAGTGGTGGATTTGTGGATAAACTCAAGGCTCACCCACAGTGCTCTAGGGATCCATTAGTGAATATAGTAAATAAAATATAATTGCTACTATAAAAATAATGTGATATGAAAAATTTGAACTCAGAATTATATTTTAAAGAGTTAACTGAAGACAGTTACTGAAATTAATATCTAAAAAGCTGTATTTTAAAAGAAAAATGTCTGACTTACTGATTAATATGAAGATGTTTTTATTTTAATAAATCATCTCCTTGGGGCTCCTACAGCTCTTATAACAATTCATGCCTCAATTGTGTCAAGCACAATTGTACGTATGTTGCCATCACCATTTCCAAAGCATTTTTTTCTATTTGAGCCCTTGGTATCAGTACCTCTTTTTTCCCCTCCCATTGTCATGAAACTTTGATAATTATAAATGATTTTTGTTTTTATGTTTCACATTATTCACTGTTTCCCTTCACTCACATATCTGTTGTTCATTCCTCTGGAGCCAGGGATAGGATGGTTGTACATCAATCTTTATGATCAGTTCCCCCTTTCTCCCCTTCTCTGCCCACCTTCCCCCTGCCCTTCTGGTATTGTTACTGTCATTATTGGTCCTGAAGGATTTATCTGTCCTAGGTTCCGTGTGTCAACAGCCCTTTTCTGTACCAGTGTACACGCTCTGGTCCAGCCAGATTGCTAAGGTAGAACTGGGGTCATGATAGTGAAGGGGAGGGAGCATCAAAGAACTAGAAAAAATAAGCCAGTCCAGATGCAGTATAGCACTGAAGAAACAAAAAAACATTCCTTTAGAGTAGCCCATACCAGGAGGGGAAGGGGAAGGTGGGAGGAGAAAGGGGGAAAGTATCACCATGATCTACATATAATCCCTCCCAGGGGGATGGACAACAGAAAAGTGGATGATGGGAGACAGTAGTCAGTGTAAGACAGAAAAAAATGTTATAAATTATCAAGGATTCATGAGGGAAGGAGGTTGGGAAAGGGGGGAATGAGCTGATACCAAGGGTTCAAGTAGAAAGAAAATGTTTTGAAAATGATTATGGTCACATATATACAAATGTGCTTGACACAAATAGATGGATATATGGATTTTGATAAGATCTGTAAGAACCCCCAGTAAAATTATGTAAAAACAGAAGAAAATTCTCCCCTCCCCCCCCAAAAAGAACTCGAGGAATGTTGTGTTTCCTTGGTGCTGTACTGCTCCCTGGCTGGCCAGTCCCTTCCTTGTGACTCTTTTGTGAGGGGATGTCCAATTGTCTGCAGATGAGCTTTGGGTCTCCATTCTGACCGCCTCCCCCCCTCATTCACATACAAATGGCTGTTTGTTTGCGTTCTTCTGATGCCTGATACCTCATCCCATGAACTCCTCAAGATCACACAGGCTGGTGTGCTTCTTCCATATGGGCTTTGTTGCTTTTCTGCTAGATGACTGCTTATTTAACTTCAAGCCTTTAAGACTACATCTTATAACAGCTGGGCACCATCAGCTTTCTTCACCACATTTGCCCATGCACCCTCTTTGCCTTCAGTGACTGTGCCAGGATGGTGAACAACAAATAAGGCAAGGTTATTAGAAGAAAGTATTTTTGCATTGAGGGAGCGCTTGAATAAAGGCATGATGTCCGGTTGCTACCTTAATACTTAATCTGTAAATATATGTGCATGGATCTATATCTCTATCATATGTTAATATATTTACATATATACATACCTATGTTTATATTTCTATAAAAGTCTTTGTCTCCAACTACTTTCCTCTATTTCCTTTTACTTTCCTCCTGTCCTACTATCATGTTCAACCTTCATTTAACTCTCTATACTTTATCTTGGCTACAGTCCACTTGATCGAACCCCACTAGGCATTCCATGCCCTCTTCACCACCAATTTTAGATGTCTTCTTGTTCCCTTGTGCCGGGTTTGTTGGTTCCCCCACTCCCTTTCTAGCACCTCCTCTTGTACTCTATCCCCATCGAAACCATCTGTTCTGTTGTTTTCTCCTTGATGTTGTTTATCCTGCTATGAATAGTTCCAGCCTGTCTGCCAATTCTTACAAATGTTTTCTGTTGGGTCTGATGCCATGCCAAGTCCTGACCCAGAATCTGAAGTCTATTTTCAGTATTTCTTGGGGTCTTTGTTGTTTTGCTCCCCTTGCTGCTCTGTTGTGTTCCCCTTCATGTTACATCCTGATGTGGGGGGCAGACCAGGCACAGTTCCTGCACTGTGTCTATTTTGCTGCCCCCTGTAGTGTTGTAGGTCGCTAAGGGGACACTGTGTCTCACTGTATCATATCCTATGGTCTTCTCCCATATGGGGCCTGGGCACACCTGCCCTGCTCCCCAGGCTGCATCTTCAGTGCTGTCCTCTGTAATGAATTCTTTGGGGGTTGGAGAGGGAGGGGGCTGACATAACTGGGGAAAGGGGCCAGCCCTGCAAGCCTTTGTTAGTTCACGCCTTCTTGAAGGTAAAACATGAAGATTTGACAAAGGATAAATATTAGGATGAAAACATTTCACACGGTGGTAGTTTTCGTATGGCTGCAATCCTAGAACTAATGGCGTGACATTCAGATGTCAATAGGTTTCCTGTGATGAATGGCTTTCGGTGGAATTCTAACAAAGAGTAGGATGGAATTATCTATTTCCAAAAGCAAGCAATGAAATCACAACAGAACATTGTCAAATTCACTTGCTTTGGATGAATAATCAAGAGAAACAAATTTCTAGACAATATCATGGTGAGCCATGATATTTTCTAGAAATTATCATGGTAAGTGGTGAGCCAGAGTACATGGGATGTCGTCGGGGAAAATGTCTTGAATAGCTATGACAGCCACAATGATGAACTTGGACATTGCAGAAATCATTAAAATGATGCAGAAATAACCCAGAACTGTTTAGTTCTGCTGCACCTAAGGTTGTCGTGAGTTAGAATCCTTCAATAGATCCTCTATCCATCAATAATTGTGAAGAGAGAATGCTTACAGTGTCTTGGCCTATGCAGTACACATAGCAATCCAAATCTGACTAAATAGCCCTAAACTTCAGAATAGCAGCTGTAGTCAGCAGCCTGACCCCTAACATAAAATGCTAAAAATTTATTTTCTCTTAACTTAGACTTCTCCAATATTGGTGAAAATAATGATAAATGCTAACATATCATATTATTTTTTCTTGCAGCACTTTATGTTATATTATTTATCCTCATTTGTTTGAAAAAGGCCATAATGCCACCAATTACAAGAACCAGAATATTTATTTATGCAGGATCATGTAAAATCATTGAATCGATAATGATAGAAAGATCTTGATAAAGTTTTGTGTAAAATTGACTGGACCAAAATTTTCAAAGGTTTGGCAATTATTACAGTTGTTATTAGGAGCCACTGAGTTGGTTCTGACCCACTGGGACCCTGCTATGCACAACAGAAGGAGACACTGTCCAGTCCAGCACCGTCCTCACGGTTGTCCCCACACTTAAGGCCCTTGTTGCCACTATGTCAATCCATCTCATTAAGGGTCTTCCCTTTTCCTCTGTTCTTCTATTTTACCAACCTGGCATCCTTGCCCAGGATCTTCTACTTCCAAAGTATGCAAGATGAAGTCTCACCATCCTTCCATCTAAAGAGCACACTGACCTTACTTCTTTCAAGGCAGATTAGTTTGTCCTTTTAGTAGTCCACGGTACTTTCAATATTTTTCTCCAGCACCAAAATTTTAAATCATCTATTTTTCTATGGTCTTCTTTATTCAATGTCCTTCTTTCACATGCAGATGAGGCGATTATGGCTTGGGTCAGGCACACCTTATTCCTCAAAGTCACACCTTGCTTTGAGTTCTCGTGCTGCACATTCACCCAACGCAAGGAGCTTTTTCATCTCTTGACTGCTGTTTTCATGAACATTGACCCAAGTAAAACAAATTCCTTGACAACTTCAAACTTTTCTCCATCTATCATGATATGATCTCCTGGTTCAGTGGTTAGGATTGGGGGCTTCCATACATTGAGCTGTATCATCTATACTAAAAGTAGCCATCCTCCATGTTCATCACCGTTTCAAATCCTCTTTTTTCAGCAAGCAAGGCTGTGTCCTCTGCTTATGGCAGATTGTTAAGAAGTCTTCCTCCAACCCTGATATTGTATTCTTCCTCATATAACCAGCTTCTCTGATGAACTGTTCAGGATACAGATTGTAAAAATATAATAACAGGAGAAAAACTTTACTCACCTTTATTCATTTTAAAACATATAGCATTCCATTATGTTGTTCAGACAACTGCCTCTTGACCCCTGTACAAGTTTTGCATGAGGGCAATGAAGTGTTCCAGAATTCACATGCTTTTCAAAAGTTTACATACTTTATGATCCACACAGTGGAACATATTGTCATAGTCATTAAAATAAAAGTAAGCATGTTTTCGGTGTTCTCTGCTTTGAGCCAAGATCCTTTATCAGCAATAATATATATTGTTCTGTGCCCTGTTCTGGATCCAACTTGAATATCTGGCAGCTCCAAGATGTTGTCAATGAATGCACCTATTGTTGTTGGATGATCTTCAGAATAAATTTTACTTACATGTAATGTCAATGATATTGTTCTAGAATTTAAGCATTCTGTTTTGTCAGCTTTCTTTGGAATAGGTACAAATATGGATCACTTTCAGTCTGCTGACCAAATACTTTCTCTGCTGGACTACACAATTCGCTGCAACGGTTCCACAAAACTCACGTAATTATGAGTTTTATGATGGAAGCAACTGGTTACAATTCAGGATCAGAAACACTCAGGATACTATAGTTCTTAGGGGACAATAACCTGCACACAGCTGTGCCCAGGTAAACGTGACCTTGTAGCCTGCTTGGACAAGTGTAGTTATGCCAATAAATGCCCCAAAGACACTCCACTCCACTAGCAAGTCTTGGCTGAAAGGTGCTTACCTATAGTTCCATGGACCAGCAAACTCAGCTCCCAGCTTCCTCTGGTAAGTACCAGGAGCCAGCACTGCCAGCAAGTCTCTCATGCCAAGGTCCTCAGTTTTTTCACTCTGTCTCCAATTGTTTTCCTGCTGTCTCTGTAGAGTCGCTGCCCAATCTCCGGTGTCATAGTTCTTTGTGTCCTGAACTGAGGAAGTTCAATACAGGGATCTCGGTCCACTCAGGCTCATACTTGACCAATGAGCAGATTTCAACTTTGCATCTGTGATGGCTCATTTCAACCTAGTGCGATAGCAACATTACCAAATCCTCTCGTCAGAGTCCCTTATATCTTATTTGCAATCTCCCACCTCACACAGGTACCATGTCCCTTTTGCAAATTATTGTCAATCTATCCAGCCATCTTTGAGGGCGACACATACCTCACATTTGCAGAGACCTAAAAAGTCATTTTTGTAGGGATTCTCAAGACTGGCTAGACATTTCATATCAAGTCGCGTGAAGTATTTTATTAAACTGCATATTCACATCATAGTGTATTGATATGTTATACTAATACATTACAGTCAGTCCGACATACAAATTGAATCACGTGCTTGGTCTGAAGATGGCTCAGGAATTGCATTTTTACATAAGTAGAAGTTTTCTCCCGTACCCATCATGAGTCTCCTCTCAGTACTCCTAGCTGTAAGTCAGCCTGGCTCAGGGTGGATTTCTGAAACGGCGACTGTTGACAGGCGCAGAAAGCCCGATCTCTCCTGCAGAGATGCTGGTGATTTTCAACTGCTGACCTGCTGTAGTGTGCAACCTCTGCATCCCCAGGTCTCCCCCATAATGGGAAGCCAGCGCTTCATCTTCACTGAAAAAAGGCATTATATAAAAACAGCCAGACTGATAATCCAACTAATAGTTTCTTAATTTATTTTGAAATATGCTTTCTTAGCTAAAGAAATGTATTTCCAGTAATTATTTTCATAGACTGGATATTAAATAAATTAATAATAAATATTCTTGAATAAGGAATAATTTACCAATTAATAATTTCATCTTAAATGATAAAAATATTTTGCTAGTAAATATTAAATTGTTTTCATAGAAGGAATATCAAGCAGGTCTAAATCCTAAACATTACAATTTACCAGATATGGAAGATGAGAGAGGCCTCTGAGTGTCAGGAAGAAGCAAGTTTTAAAATATTTCCCATGGAAAACCACATGAAAATCATTTCATTGACTATAGGCATAACTACAGTGCTCTGGGTTGGAGATTTTCCACAGCAGCATGCTTGGAGATATGTATAAATTATTAAATAAGAATTTTAGAAGGAAAATGCAAAAGCATTTTTAAATTCTGCAATAACTTATGATTCATTGTTTAATTTTTACTGATACAATGTATCCGTTTTATTTTTGTTCCTGTGACTTTTTAAAATATAATCTTACTAAACTCAAAAATGATTCAAAATATAAAGGGAAATCTTTGTGCACTTCTAGTAGCCAGGAGATGTTGCTGATGAGAAACTAGTGGGATGCACCGGCCGGTCCTCCGAGCATCTTTGAAGGGTCACTCTCGCCCGTGCAGATGCCGGCGCAGCAGATCTGGGATCTCAGTGTATTGGCTGTTGCCCTTCCATGCCATGAAGTCAGTTCCCGTCCACAGCCGCCCTGCGCACAGCAGGAGGAGGCATGGCCTGGCCCTGCACCACGCTCTTATCTTTCCAGTGCCCGAGATTACTGTTTCTGTCACTATGCCAATCCATCTCGTTCGGTTTTGTTGTTTCTTAATATCACGTATGAAAATTCAGAATCAGATGCACCTCCTAAATTATATTATTGTTCTAATCCTCAACTAACACAGAAAATAGGTTGATAGTTTGCCAGATTTTTTTTTAAGAACAAGAAATGAGTCTATTTATTTTAAATGGCCTGTTGTGGATTAAATCATGTCCCATACCTCACACACACACACACACACACACACACACACACTCACACACACTCACATTGTACATGATGGAAATCTTAACTATATGTCTGTGTTATAATCCCATTTGGATGGATTGTCCTTGTTATATTAATGGGGAAGAATCGGTGGAAGCTTTATCTCAAGTCAATCTCTTATGAGCTATAAAAGAGATTAAACTAGCAAGCTAAGAAATAGAAATGAGGGGAGAGAATAGAGAAATGCCAAGCTACTGAATCTTGTTCTGGAGCTAAAATTCAGAAGATGTAAGCACCTTCCTCTGAGCCCCCGAGAGAAAGAAAGCATTCCCTGAGAACCAGCAACCCTGAATTCAGACTATAAGCCTCTTATACTGTAAAATAAGTAATAATAATATCTGTTGTTCAAAAACACCCATTTGTGGTTTCTGTTATAGCAGCACTAGATAAGTAAGACCTCAGCTCTGTCCCAGGCCCCAAAATTGATGCCTCCTATCAATTTTTATCTCTATTACTATTATTATATCATCTTCAATCCCTGTGACAACTCAGTAAGAAAGTTGTTATTCCAAATAAGGAGATTGTGCTCAGAGATAGATTCCACCAAAGTCAAATAACTACCAAATGGCAAAACCAGAAAAATAAAAATAACCTTTCAGATTCTAAAACCCATGTCAGAAATTGAGTTTACTGATAATTACCTAGCATTCCCACTAATTGCAGCTTATTTGTTTTGTGGCAATCTTTTCCCTGATAAACATTAATCTGACAACTGGGGAAATTATCTCTATAAACACTACCTTCAAGCAAAGCCAATTCTGGATTGAACAGGAACCAAAAGTTTTCCCTGCCTTCCTGTGGAAGATCTGTTTTGATTAGCCTATGAATGGTACAATTTGTCCTTTGGAATTGATGCCAAGAGTAAAGTAGAATTTGTGGCTTTCATTTCCGCCAGGCAGTTTAGACTCCAAACTATGAGAAAATCATTGAAAGTAAATAGTAACTGTTGGGCGAGAACTATCATTTCCAGGTCAAATGTCAGTCTTTGGTAGAGGGAGCCAAAAAACATTTTCAAAGGAAACTTTCCTTAAATATAGCATAGAAAAATCTCAAAATTAGAGTAGCAAACAAGTTATTTGGGTCCCCCCAAGCAATCTAAGTGTAGAGGATTTAGGTTAAAATGCACAATAACTGCATTATGAGTTAAGTTCTGTGCATCTAGTAATAATGAATTAAATAAGAAATAAAGAACATGGGAAAACAGTCCATAGAGGTCAGAGAACTAGTTCATGATTTTTTAAGCACCTAGACGTATATTTAACTTTTTATTTTGAATTGAGTATTTGCAAAGTTTTTCATTCAATAATCCATAGTTTGTTTCATATAATTTGGTGTGATCTCCACAGTATCATACACATACCCCCCCCGCCCCCCATAGTTCCAGGTTTTTTTCCTAACCCTTTTGAAATTTGTCCTTGAGCAACTATCCTTTGGATGTCAAATGGTTGTTCATTCTGTGGTGCATATGCTCCCCAAGTGCTGTTGTCCCCTTTATAGACTTTTCTATTGCTTAGCTGGAAATTGAGCCCGGTGGGTGAATTTATTTTGAGACACGAAGGGTCATGTGATAATTGGTTTTGTGTTAATTTTTCTGGGACAGGCGGCTCAGTGGTTAGATAGTTGAAACCAACCAATTCTCCGTAATGTGCCCAAACATTATGAGGCAATCAACTTTATAACGGTCTCATCGCCCTAATGCCATGGAAAAGGAGTTTCCTCAAGGAGGGAGACCATTCCCATTGGAAGCGGGTGCTGTGGAAAACCTTGCTCTGCTTCTCACATGGCCCAGGTCCTACATCTGGTTCATCAACCTCCAGCTTTTGTACTTGAGCTAAAAGCTTGCCATGCTAACGATTGGTTCTGGGAGTTGTCCGTTAGTGTCCTGCCACTTGGCTTATTGACTTTGGGTTTATTTGCTTCTGTGGTCTGAAGCCTGGCCTGTGACCCTTGGATTCGTTCCTCTCTGAAGCTAGGAGCCTGTCACTGTCCCGGTGACCATGGGTTCATCTAGACCTCTAACTTCTGAGAGTTGGTAATCTTGCAGTCCACTCTGTGCATGTCCTAGACTTTCCTTCTGAGGATCACTAACATCCAAAGCTTAAGCTACCAGGGATCTGTAGCTCGTTCCAGCTCTACCGGAAACATCAGGTCTACTGCTTCCTTACTCTGTCTCCTAGATTCCTGGGCATTCCCGATCTCTAAGGACTTTCCTTACTTTCCAAACTGTTTGTATATACAAGAAAAATGTATTTTTGTCTTGTTTTGCATCTGAATACATTATATTGTGGTATATTATGCCAAGATGTTTTTCTGAACATGTTGTTCATCATACGTCTGGAAACTGAAGTCTCATCATATTTTCATTCTTGACAATTATTTTTTATAGTAGCTACAATTTTTTGGCTTGTGGCCATATGCCCAGTACCACATTAAATTGTTTTATTTATGTATATTAGATAGCAAACAAACACACATAATTAATGTTATAAGAAATAATTTTAATATAGTTTTATATATACTGAAAGGTACAGATATATAGGAGCTCCCATTTATGGAAAAATGAAATTTAAGAATATTTTTCTTATTTTTATTTACTTCCTATTTTTCAATAAAGATTCCAAAGGCTTTCCATGACACATTTTGTTAAAATTTGTTAATAGAATGCAACTATCAGGTCCAACAAAAAAAGAAGTCTCATGTTCTTTCCCATATGTAATGTTAATCTTCTCTTTTAAAAGCAGGCTAAATTTCCCTATGAGATAAAACATATGCGGTAGCTAGAAATAGCAGTGTGATACTAGAGGAAATTAGCAAGGGGGATATTAGGAAAAAAAAAAACCTGACTACTTATTCAACTCTTGCATGGTACTAAAATTGAATTATTTGAATTATATCTACTGCAGATTTTTTGCTTCTTTTGATCCAGATTTTTAATACTATTATTAAAAATATAAGCATGTTTGAATGCCTTGGCTAGCAATAAAGAATCCAAGCATGTATTCCTGTATACAGCACAGAGGTCTTGTTTTTTGTTATTTTTTTAATCCCATGTGTCCTTAGTATGCAAAGCAATTCCATGTTACCATAATACCCTGAATTACACGAATGTTCATATCAAGGGATCAGAAGCTACCTAAGTATTAGGTTTTATACAGTGTACTCTTCTTCTGCAGGATTCTAGGACTTTAACACTGAGCTTCTGGCTCCAATTTGCTTCTTAACTGTGGTGACAAATCCATGGAGGAAGATCAGAAGCCTATTACAGCTAATGCAATCTTCCTTGTTCTGCCCATGGTTTGTGTAATAAAGGAAACCCTAAACAATCAGTGTTAAGATCCCAAGTGTTACACAGACTGACAGGAGATGAAGGGAATTGGGTAGAAACTGCTGCTCTTTTGTTCCTGTGTGCTAGTTGGAATGAGATCATTCCAAATATTCACAGAACCCCGAGATCAAGGGTAAATATGCTGACTTCCATATAGCTAAATATTTAAAAGATATAAATCATGATGATAAACAAATATACTTACAAAGAGAGGTGAAATGACAGTGCTGGATTTAAACTTCTGAGACAACTCAAAATTCTGAATTGAAAATCAAGCATACAAAAAGCCAGAGGATCTGGGACAGGGGTTTCTTTTCATTGTCCTCTATGCCTCAAATCTTTTTCTTATTATTTTTACTCTTTATATTTTTCCTATCCCTAACCCTAACACGTTAGGATTCAAATCTTAAAGGAGCACATGCACATGTACAGTCAGGTGATCCCATGCTCCCTACTCACATCAACACCCTGCAAAGAGCTTTCCTTGGTTATCCTTCTGATTAGTTTATCCTTTGAAATCCTGTCCTGGGGAAATCCTATACATAGATTTGGCATGATTTCGACTGTGAATTTCCGGCATCTCTGGTACCAGAACATAGTCTCTAAATAGGGCCATCTATTCACGGAGGTATGTGTTCATGGTTCTCTGTAGTTCTTTACCAAGGCCGGGTCTTTCTCAGACACGAGAGTTTGGGCAATGATCCTCTTAGGTTTAAGAACTAAACTGATTGATTGAAACAATCCAAGGAATCTGTAGAGGTTTCCATTAGCTGTTGAATCAACAGTAAAGGTCTGTCCTACACTAGGCACAAGGAATTTAAAGAAGAAAAACATTTTGTCTTTTTCTTGAAAACACTTGCATCTGAATGAGAGGCGAAACAAAATTCACTATATACATTCCAGTGGCATAATGAAATGCAGGTGGGTGTCTGGATAAGAAAGTCCATTGTAAAATGGATGGCACCCTTCTGAAGGACACCTGAAGTGCCCAGCTCTCCTGAAGCTGAAAGGAAGGGGCTTCTCGGGTGTTAGCCATTCACTCTCTGTCACCATCGTGCCACAGTCCGAAACAAAGTCCTACTGTTGACAATGCTTTACTCCCACTTCTGTCATAAAGAGGCCTGACAATAGCTAAAATGGGTTGCTGGGAAATCATGAAACCATTTCATGTCCAGTTCAAGTGTCACTGAAGTGTCTGTGAAGTGTTCCTTCCTTATATCCCAATGGTGCATATTCGATACTTCTAAAGTGGAACATATCCCATTACTCAAATTCTTGATTTGTTTGAATGACTCCTTACAGTAGAAGCATGTAGAATGTAGGACTAGGTTTGAACTTGTGTCATAGTACTATCTCTTAGAAAATGTTTTCTATGTATTGAATTTGTTTTTTACACAAAATGAATTCCATTTCAAATGCTTTACTAACAAAAAGGAAAAAGATGTCTTCCTTCGGGTACTAGTATAATTTCCTGATATAAATATCTATGTTTCTGTCCATGCCTTGATTGGCAGAAAAAGAAGAACTAAACGTTAGGTTCATTCACAGTACTCATGTTTTGATATTTAATCCTCCATCTACTAGGGAAATAAATGTACATCTATACATCTATATTCTAATTGAGGGCAAAGGGAAAGTAAAGGTGCACAAATAAATAACTTACCATCATGATGAGAGTTGAGCATCAGGCAACTGTGGTCACACTGGCCCAGAGTCATCTAGCATTGTTTTGATTAGGTGGGGTTAGAGGAGCTTATTTATAACCTAAATTTTATTCAGTCTAGTGGAGTAAGGAGGGTGGGCCTGGAAAGGAGATGAGACCATCATTTCTCTATACTTACAAGTTACCTGACCACTCTAGGTCTAAATTTCTTATTAGTGGACACAATCATTTCCAGCTCAGTTTTTTTTTTAAGTTTATGTTGTGAGGTATCTTCAAGATGGTTCCAACTCATAGTGAACCTAGCACATCCTGTGGAATCCTCACAATTGCTCTATCAGAGTCGATTAGTGCAGCCACTGTCAACCCATCTAGGGCCTTCCTCCCTTTCTCTGATCTTCTTTATCAATGTTCTTTTCCAGGGATTGTTCTGACACCATGTAATAAAGCACATGAAACGATGCTTTGCCATCTTTGCCTCTAAAGAGCATTCTGGCTGTACAACTTCCAAGAAAACAATTATTCTTCTGGAAGTCCATGGTACTTTTCCCCAGCACCATAAATCAAATATATATTCTTTGATGTTTCTTTTACAGTGTCCAAATTTCACATGTATATGTAACTGAAAACACTATGGTTTGAATGCGGTTCACCTACGTCATCAAAATAGCAACCTTGCTTATCACCACTCTAAAGAAATTGTGTGCAGATTTGCCCAAAGCAATGCTTCCTTTGATTTCTTGACTGCTGCTTCCATGAGCACTGATTGGGCTTCCAAGAAAAACAAAATCCTTGACTTCAACCTTTCCTCTATTTATTGTGGTTACCTATTGGTTCCCTTGTGAGGATGTTGGTCTTCCTTACATTGTGTTGTAATCCATACTGGAGGCTGCCATCCTTTGTCTTCATCAGCAGGTGTGTTGAGTCCTCCTCAGCAAGCAATGTTACATCATCTTCATATTTGCAGGTTGTTAATAAGCCTACCTCTGCCACTGATTCTGCTGTCTTCACGAAATTCAGTTTCTCTGATGATTTTCCCTTATTTGCAAAAGTGTGGTAAAAGGATACAACCCTGACACCTTTTCTGATTTAAAACCACACAGTATTGCCTGATTCTGTTCACAAAACTGCCTCTGGAGCTATACTCCAGTTCCCCAGAAGCGCAATGAAATGTTCAGGAATTCCCATCCTTCCCTATACTATCCATAGTTTGTTAGAATTGACACAGCCAAATGTGTTTTCATACTCCATAAAACAAATGTATATGTCTTTCTGATAGTCTCTGCTCAGAGCCAAGATCCCCTAGGACACCAGCAGTGATAATGTTTGTTCCACTTCATCTTCTGAATCCAGTCTGAACCTCTGGCAGCTCCCAGTCAATGTTCTGCTGCAACTATATTTGGATGATCTTCCACAAAACATTACTTGCATTGTAAAGCCAATTATATTGTTCTATAATTTGTTCATTCTGTTGAGTTGCCTTTTCTAATGTGCCTAAATATTGATATCATCTAGATAATTGGCCAAGTAGCTATCGTTCAAATTTCCTGCCATTGACAAGTGAGTACCTCAAATACTTCCTCAAGTTTAGGAATAAATCCATAGAGGAGCCCTGGTGGTATAGTAATTATGCATTGGGTTTCTAATTGCAAGGTCAGTAGTGCAAAATCATCAGCTGTTCCTTGGGGAAAAGATTGGGCGTTATCCCCCCATAAACATCTACAGTCTCAGAAACACATGGGAACATTTGTGCATTGTAGGAATACATTTGTAGCAATACATTCTTTATGGGAGGTATGTTTAAGATGGTTATTTCATATGCCTGATACAGAAATAACAGCTAATATTTGAAAACTAACCCTGGTAAGCAAAATGAAGATCCCCTCAAAATCTTTGACACCCTGCTTCCTGACACCTGTTAGGAAATATACAAATAAATCACACTCTCACTGAGTCTGTTCTGACTCATAACTATCATGTAGGACAAGCTACTACTGCCCCCTTGAGTTTCCAAGACTTTAAATAGTGTCCGAGTAGACAGCCTCATTGCTGTCCTTTGGCTGGTAGGTTGAAACCACTCACCTGTGAGTAGCATATCAGGGCACATGCCACTGTGTCACCAAGGCTCCTTGTATACAAACAAGCACACGCGTCTACACATATATACACATAGGTATGTACGTTTGTGTGTGTGTGTGTGTGTGTGTAAAAACCTACTGCCGTCACAGGATCTCTGAATCTGCCAGTCTTTACAGAAGCAAACAGTCCCATCTTTCTCCAGAAAAACAGATATAGTGAGTTTGACTTATGGACCTTACAGTTAGCAGCCCAGATAAGTACATTTAACTTACAGCGACACCAGATAAGTATACAGTGTGGGTATACTCTTCAGTAAAATGAAGAGGATTGGGGGGAAGATTAAATATATTACTAACAGTAAACCACTTGGAGTGCATCCTGTTAACTGTCAAGTTTTCCAATAAGTCCTTTTCCCATTATCATTACTATTACTGTTACATTTTCTAGGCTTCTCGAATCTGTTGAAAAGCACCTACTCCCCACTGGCATCATGAAACTTCATATCTAACTGAACTATTTTTGTTGACAGCATTATTTGTGTGTTCATAGGATAGCTTCTTACTGGCTTTCAATTTTTGGTTGCCCTTTTATCTTTACCATCTCCTTTTTTTTCCTTACTTGGGGATTAGGAACCTTCTTTCTTGACTAATAGTTTATACTCACTTGATGATATCTACTTTTCCTTAAATCATAAAAATAAAACCAGATTTGTTAAATAAAACTGTGTCTTCGTGTTTTAGACAAATATTACCATAATGAAAATTTCCAATTATTCAGGACTAATAGATTTGTTCAGTTAGAATGATCACACCAAGTCTTCCTTCAGAATGTTCTCATTCTTTAATGATTCTTTCACACTTAGCATGCAATAGACACACAGACTGATTGCCTTTTTCTTAGAACCTTTCCCTTTGTATAATAGGTTGAAGTCTTGGATAGACAGATATATTAAATAAAATTAAATGAAGTTTTCTATTTTCTTCCATCTAAACAGCTTCTTAGCTATTTTCTCATCTTCAAAACCAAGAGAGCTTGCTAGCACAGTTTTCTTTTCTGTCCCCTCTCCTTGTAAAGCTAAATGCACTATATAATACCCACCCCCGCCCCCGTTTCCTCCATGTTTTTGGAAGTAGGTAGGTAAAGTCCCATTAGGTGTGACACACTATGTCTAGGACCCTACAATTTAACATCATAGTCTATAATAAAAATAAGATACTTCCAAGAGTCCTTATTCCCTTCTAAAAGTGTTGAGGAAGAAGCTACCAAAACCCACTGTCATCAAGTAGAATTGGACTCAGAGTCACTCTAGAGGACAGGGCAGAGCTACTGCAGAGAATTTCTGTAGCAGTAAATCTTTATAGAAGCAAACAGCCTCATCTTTCTAGAGCAGAGCAGCTTATGGGTCTGAATGGCTGACCTTGTGATTAGCAGTGCTGTGCTTAACTCACTGCAACACCAGGGTTCCTTCATAGGCCACCACTAACCACAACGAGGCATACAAAATAGAGTAGAACCCAAAGTCTCAGCGCAGTTTTAAATATCAATAAACTCAGAAGTACAAACACTACAAACAAAAAATAAAGCATCATTTGGAGGCTATTTTATTTCTTTTATATTTGTTGTGAAGGTTCAAGAATACATTGCTGAAAGTTTTTGTTTCAATATCTCTGCAGCTGGTTCACATTGACTGAAATTAAAAGTTGAAGTTAAAAATGTATTATTCAAAATACACAATAAAGCTATACATGTACAAAGGATATGAGTAAACAAATGCACTACCAAATACAAAAGGAATGGAAATAATTAAGTTTAAAGGAATTTAACTTTCTGGAGATTTAAAGCCCCCAAACTTTAGTACGTCTTTTGGGATGTCATGTATTCATTCACTCCACCTCCCCCCACCCCCCCGACTTCCTTTAAATACATCTTTTTCTACATTAGGATCAAAATTTTTTCCCATTGTTGAAATACATTTATTTTCAGTTTTCAATGTAGTACATTTCAGTAGAAGAGTCTGTAGCTGTCAATTAAAAACATTATTCACAAGTGCCCTGCATAATAAACAAACCTTTGTCTCTTCCTAGACTCCATCAAAGTATGTTTTCCATTAGAATTCCTGTAGCATACTCATCACCAAGCTATAACCCTAAGGCTTCATTGAATTTGTTTATACGTTAGCTGTTAGCACTACTGAGGGCTCAGCTTAAGAGCTAGATAAAGAAAAAAATGAGGCTTCTTCCCCAAAGAATATTCCATAATAAAGATCAATGGCACAATTTTACTCCTCAATCTGCACAAAGTTGGTATACAATTAAAGAATTACTTTAATTGTCAAACTTTTAAATTTTATTAAACATTTGTGACAATGCATCAAATGAATTCCAGACCGATATGAATACACAAGCACCTGTTTGCAATTTGCATTTTTATCAGTTTTGAAAGAGCACAATGTACTTCCTGCATCTTATGTTCAGAATTTGCATTTTATCATCTTTGGCTATCCAGTATATCGTATGGAGTACTTGAAAATCTCTTTCTTTGAATTTTCATTTTTGTTTGTAAATCAGAAAATGTCTGGCTCTTTTCTCTTTCCTCATTTTCCTCTTCTCTGAACCTCCTTGTTTACTTGCTCCCATTTCTTCTTGGCTCTAGTAATAAAAGGTGCAAAATACCATCTCAATTATTTTACTTTTCAGCATTCTGCAGAACAGCATAATTTTACATTTATTTTGCTAGCTACGAATTATGAATCTAAAGGCAAAACAGAGAAGATGATTACCTTTTTAATTCCTACATTTTCAAAATGTCACTCAAGCTAATTCTACTTTCAGATGCTTTGTACATCAGCAGAGGGATGAAAAGGAGAGAATCACATACTGAAAATAAGGTTCCACTGTGGAGCACTCAAAGTGAACGTTCCATCACATGGACATGGGTGACTCCAAGAACACCAGCTTTATCCCTCACTCTCAACCCAAGCAGCTCCTGGCCTTGAGTCCCACATGCATTTCCACTCCCTCTTGCATTTGTCTATGGCATCTATCATGAATTGAATGGTAGCCCCTGAGAAGATTGATGTTTTGAATCTTGGTAAGTGTGATTGTGACCTTGTTTAGAAATAAGATCTTTGAAGACACTATCGGTTCTTGGATAGGGTGAGAACTAGTCCAATATGAAGTGGTATACCTATGAAAGAGAACAGACATGGAGGCAGAAACACAGAGGTAAGACATACATGTGTGATGAATCTATAAGCATTAAAATCCCCAGTCATCACTGGAAAGAAGTATGGAAGGCTTTCCCAGAGCCATCGGAAAGAAAAAAAGACATCTTGATGCAGAACTTCTAGCCTCAGATCTTTATTTGAAACAATAAATTTGTTTTTATTAGCCACTCAGTTTATGGTGCAATGTTGGGTGAACCTTAGAAAATGAATATAGCATCCAACAACTTAATTCCCAAAACTCCTTTCAGTTATTCACACATCTGGGCCTTGAAGCCCAGAGGCTTTGAGAAATGGGCTAATAGAAACTTCTAATTCCTTCCCTCCATCAGTCTGTCTACATGAAACAGTTGAAATGTGTGGTTGGCAGGAGGAGAAAATGTAAGATAATCTTTCTCTTCTTATTCTTATAATGTCAACAATGATTGGAAATGACAGAAATATCATTCCAAAGCTTGGGTACATTTTTAAAATAGCTTCATTTTGTTATAACTTCAAGTCTATGTCTTCATTCCACCTGAAGTAGGAAATTTAGTTCTAGTGCTTTGCATATAAAATCAGTGATTTCTTACTTCACATTTATAATTCAGTCACATTCAGATTTCAAGTTCATTCTTAGATTTCTCTTTTCTCCCTGATATTAATCCTAAAGTCTGTCAGCAGAAGAGGGGAGAATAGTTGTTGCTGTCTCATTTCAACAGTCTTAATCTATCTGGGGTCTGTTCTGGACTCTCGAATTCCAACTGACTAGCCATCTAAATAACCCAGTTTCAGATTTCTCAAATTTTAATGTACATTATGGTCACCTGATGATGTTGTTAAACTGTAGCATCTGGTTCTGAGCTGTAGAGGCCAAATTGTGAACAAGCCCTCTAATGATGTCACTGTTACTGGTCTTCACACCACACTCAAAAAAACAAGCATTTGATCAGTCAATGCTGGCTTCATTCCTCCTCAACGCTCTGGGAAGTGCAGCCTATAAAGATTGAAGCTAAGTCCTCCATTCAGAGGGCCAAACAGAGCTATCTTTCTCATACTTCTCCTTGCGGGCCCAATGAAAACACCTTGCGGGTCTTCTCTTCCTAAAAGCCACCCTCTTGATGGTACTTTGCTGGGAAAGCATCTTCTCCAATGTTGGAGGCTCTTCCCTACAAATTTAAAATGTGGGAAATTTAAGAAGCTGTTTCCAGGCCTCTCTGTCCAGACATGACATAACCTTCTCCTAGTCCCTTTACTAGATGGCATGGGGAAATTCTTTTTTTCTTTTCTGTCCCTAGGCTGCATCTGGAAAAGATACCCTCCCTATTCTCAGTCTCTTCCAAAGGCCGAGGAAAAGTCTCCCATTGGTCCTTACTCTCTGAGCTTTGTTATAGCTGCCCATGAAAGGAGAGAGAAGACAGAAAGGGTTTGGACTGACAACACTGTTCCACCCTGAAGCCACCTCATTCATGATTCATTACAACCTCTTTCTCATTTTTGGACTAGAAGAAATAAAAGTTTTCTGTCAGCTCAAGTCCCATTCAAACTTTTTTGTGTCATATATGGATGGTGTATGCTGAGGTGACTCCCCAGGCCTCCACATCCTTCTGTGATTCCTAACTATTTCTACATGGAAGAGATGAAGGTATACCAGTACAGTCACTGGGAGAGATACCTGAAAGAGGAGTCCATCCTTTCATATGCTAATTCATCTCTTTCATGACAAGGACACCAGGAGAGAAAAGTCATTGGTCAACAATTTCTAATTTCATACCAAGATTTTTGTCCATGCGTCTTCTTTCCCTCTCTAACATTAATTGCAATATGCTCAAATAAACTCAGAATGAATAAAAATATATAGTCAAATAACATCATAACAGAGTTCTATTATAATAGTAGAGTATGGTCTGGGAAATTACAGAGTGGGAAAAAAACTACAACGAAACCATTTCCTCCAGTATACAAAGATATCAGTATATAGACTTGCATACTGCATCACAGTTAGAGTAAAAAAGACTTAAAATTTTATTGTTTTAGGAGATCAGCTACTTTTAGAAATTCAATCATTTCTAGTAGGTCTGCTTTGTTTCATCCTAGAATTAATGGATTTTTCAAGGACTTCAGGTTGTCCTGAAAATACTAAGCTAGTGAGTTACTGTGCTATCTGGAATTTTTTCAGAAAGGTTCAGTGTCTTGAGAAGTATCTGAACCCATTGTATCCTCTTTGTGTTTGAAAGGTACTAAGGCAGGTTAGGTGAAGATACCAAGTCTCAATCAAAAGAAGCTTTTACTTTGGGAGTGTTGCCAGGATGTACATGACTTGATACAAGCCCCATCTCCTGACCTGGAAACTTCATCTATGGGGCTCTCTCGGTCTGCACCAGGAAATATTTTTCCAAGGTATATGTGGTAGGACTCTAATATTTTGTGTGATTTTTTAGTAAAATGATTATCCATGTGTGTATCTGTAACTGTTTCAAATAAACTTCATGTATTTATGTTGAGGATACACACAACAAAACAAAGTCAACAAGTTTGACATGCACAAAGTCAATGACAAAGAAAGAGGCTTTATACATCTGCTACAACTTTTGCTTTGGTAAGGACTACATCTTAATAAGGTACATAATTACCGGAACTGTTCTTATTCATGCAAAAGAGAAGTCTGCTAAAAGATTTTCTCTTGATTCATACAACTGGCAATAGGGAACACAATAAAACAAGAGAAAACTTGCTAGCAGACAGGAACTCTCCTGGATTACAGGTAAGTGTGTCTATATCTTGACATTTTCATTCTTTTTAGATTCCTTGAATCTTAAACAACTTTCATTTTAAGAATTTCAGAACATTACTGCATGGAGTCAATACTGATACAACATTTGATAGGGTTACAGAGGCTGTAAAGCATTATGGGAGCACAAAACCTCATCTTTCTGTAGCATATTGACTGCTGAGTTTGAACTGCTAATCCATGCTAGCAGCAACTGAATGCTTTCTGTAAATTATAATAATTAATAAATATTTACCTGTATATATTTTTTCAGTTTTCGAGTATGTTTTTGAAAAGGGAATTCTTTTCCGCCAGGCAGAACCATTATATGATGCTGGTATATATTTGTCTGTGAAAAGAGAAAAGAGGTGATGGGAATGAAATAGTTCATAATGTAAAAATAATAGTCCACAGATGTTTTCAAAGTCATAAAACTCCCTATTGATAAAGCTATTCTCTAAGTAATTTATTTCACCATTTCAGAACTGAAAGAAGCACCAGGGACACAGGTGCGTTTAGTAAGATCATTCAACAGTGAACATAGTTACAGGTCTCTTAATTGGTTGTCCAAGTTCTTAAATAGACTCTTTCTTTCCCACTAGGCTAGGTTAGCAAAAAATATGCAATCTGATCAAATTATGCCATTCCCTTGCTTTACCAAGCATATTTTACAAGCCATTGTAATATTTGTAGTGTGAAAAGTAAAACAAAACCTACGAAGTACAGCCCAATCCCATTCTTTCCCTGAGAGACTCCCTTGAACACAGCGATGCTTCTCACATAATGAGCTCCCTGTCAGTGGAAACGAAAATAATTATATACAACCTTCCTCCTTAAATGCTTTCTTATCTCTGACATCTCTATATCTGAACCATTATCTAGCAAGATTATGTCTTATGTTTTTAAAAGTCTTTATGTAGCTGCAGTGCTCAAATTATGATCCAACCTTAAATAAACCTTCAATGTTGCCCAATAGTTAGCTTAGCACAGTGTCAAATCAACTTAGCGTTTCATTCTCCATAACATATATTACAATTTTCCACTATTATCAAATGTCCATTTCTCCTTCTACCTTTCTTTCCTGACTCTCAGGAAAATTGAATTCTCTCCATTATGAAACCATCAGATGTGAATAACCTTAAGTTCTTGATATCAAACAGAGAAATAGACTGACATGCTACCTCTTCATTTGAACACAAGTCCTATCCTCCATATAGGCTTCTATTTTACATTTGAAGCATAATTCTTGTTAGCAATTTTCTATTGTGATATTGTGCAAAAAACAAATGACACATTTTATTTCTCATCCTCTTCCAATTTTAACCACATATTTCACCTCCTCATTTCATTGACAAATTTTGAAAAGGATGGGGAGGAAGGAAATAAGGGATGGAGAAAGATCAATTACCTTATATCACTCTTATTTTATTTAACAAACCCAGTTCATTAAAAACTGGATTCCAGTCTCGTGGTTCTACTAAATAAATAATAATGTATAAATCTCAAGTTAAGCATGAAGAAGCATTCAGTAGTTTTTAACTTTTCTCTTTCATAAAAGGTCTTCTTTACTTGAAATTTATATGTAAATTATCCTCATTTATTTTTCTCTTACTTCCTGGATTCTTCCCATAAATCTGTGCAGATTCTTCCCATAAATCTAGCCAGCTTTCTACTGGCTGTTTGATGGTGGAATTCTCAAGACTAGTCCTTGCCCAGCTGTTGTTTCTTTTCTCCCTGTTCTAAGAAATGCCTTCTACACAATGTACTCTAACACATCTGTATCATGCTTGCCATAGAGCTGCCCTGACCCTTCCATCAAATTTCCTAACTGACCTCACCTATGTAAACCCCCAAAGGATTTGAGATCAGCGTGAAAGTGATTGGCTCATTTTTTTTGTTTGTTTTATGTGTAAGAGGGGATACCTCCCAAAATGAATTTTATTTTCAAACTTACATATTTCGATTTTCTTTTTACAAAATAAACAGCACCCTCAAAGTAACTTCCTTTAAATTTAATACATCTGTCAAATCTGCAATTTCATTCTTGGAAACATTTTTCAAACTAATCTATTTGAAAGGCTAACAGCACTCCCTGATTTGTTTGTTTCTTCTCTTCTAGGTCTTCAAATTGCTGTCCTTTGATGTCCCTCTGCATTCTTGGAAACAAAAAGACGTCCCACAGAGTGAGGTCAGGTGAGTCAGGCACATGGGGCAAAAGAGACATGCTGTTTTGGGGCTGGTTTTTTTACCCCCAACAACTGGTGGCCCCGAGATGGCTGCTTGAGTAGGTGCATTGTTGTGGTACAAAACCAGTATCCAGCTGTGACTAATCAGGACTTTTTGGTTCTACATTACATAATCTTTTCAGAACTTCTAAATAGAAAGCTTGATTAACAGTCTGACCTACTAGAATGTACTCCAAATGCACTGTGCCCCCTCACATTAAAAAGGGGGGGGGGGGGCAGAAATCATCTTTATCTTTGATTTCACTTGACAAGTTGTTTGGGGGCAAAGTGATGATTGGCATCTTCCATGGGCTTTACTGATGCTTGCTTTCAGGGTTGTAAGAACAGCATCATGTCTCGTCACCTTGGGGGAAAAGTCTGGTTTGCTTCAGTGCTGTTCCTTCAAAGCACAGCATGTTTCCACTCAATGATCTTTTTACTGGTCAGTAAGAATCCAAGACACAAATTTTGCAGCGACCCTCTTCATTCCCAAAACTTCTGTTGAAATTTGCTGACCCAAGCTTCAAGATAGTCCAGATAACTTCCTTGTCTTTTCACCAGTCCCTCATCTGTCTTTGAGCACAAGTGCCTGGGCATCCAGGTGAGGCTAACGAGGCAGCCCACAATGAGTTGATAAGAACCTGACTAGATGGAGAGAAGACCCTTGAGCCTATGAATTGTTACATATTGCTGCTAACATTATGGATGTCTTGTCCTGATTTGACTTTGCTTATGGAAGTGAACTTCACAAGATTACAAACTGGATTGAAGATTCTTCACATCAAAGACTGATTGTCTCCAATTGAATACCCAAAATGGGGAGGATAAAGGTTTGAAGTGGCTGGTTTGTAAACTTCCATAGGTGGGGAATGTATTCATAGGATTGTAGGATCCTGGTGGAGTTCACAATTGTTAGGCACAGAATATTGTTTTATTCACTTATAGAATATTATGTCTAAGGGAGGCTGGCACATATTGAATTGTATGCATTTGAGTTTTATCCTTTAAGGTACAAATATGATCATATTGCTGTTTTGTTTAAAAATCATATATGGTTAAAGAGCTATGTAAAAGTGTCAGGTTTACAAGGAACAGTCTGTGGCAGTTACATAATCTCCTGACAACTTGAGTCTAGCTTGTCAACCAGGTCATACCCAATGAAGCCTCTGTGTGAGCATGGCCTTTTCCTGAGAATTCTGGGAACTCTGGTCTTCCTCACTGGAGTCAGGACACACGCTCTGCTTTATCTTCCTACTAACAAAGGTTGATGGAGCCAGTCTTGGGACTGAAAGACTTGGAGCTGGAGAGGCACATAGAAACCCACACCAGTGTGAGATGCTTGCACCACCACTGGATTCACAGGACTTCCCACCCGCTGGCCTATTCAGTATCATTGCATAGCTGCATTAGTCTGAAGAAAAATGTATAGATTGGTGTTGAACACATGGGCTAGTGTTGGACATATGGACTTGATCTGGACTGGCTGAAATGTCTTTTTTTTATTAAAATCATTTTATTGGGGGCTCATACTTCATTTTTCACAATACATAAATACATATACTATGCCAAGCACATTCACATGCCTGCTGCCATTGTCATTCTCCAAATATCCCCTTTTCCACCTGAGCCCTTGCTATCAGCTTCCTATCCTTTCCCCTCTCTCCCTGCTTCCCCTGCTCCCACCAACCCTCAATACTTTATAAATTATTGTTGTTCTCTCATATCTTACACAGTCCAACATCTCCCCTCAACCACTCCTCCAATGTCTGTCCTACAGATAGGAGATTATGTGTAGATCCTTGCAGTTGGTTCCGTCTCTTTATCCCACCTTCTCTCCACCTATCTGATAACTCTGATCTCACCACTGGCCCCGAGAGGCTCATCTGTCTTGGGTTTCCTGTATCTCCAACTCCCATCTCTACCAGTGTACCTACTCCAGTCCAGCTGGATTTGTAAGGTAGGGTTGGGACCATGATAGCTGGGGGGAGGAAGCCTTCAGGAACTAGAGGAAAGCTGAATGATTCATCATTATCTCAGTGCACCTTGACTGGTCTGTCTCCTCTCAGAGACTCCCCGGTAAGGGGGTGTCCAATTGCCCACAAGTGGGCCTTAGGTCCCCACCCTGCTCTCCTCCTCATTCATAGTGATGCGATTCTTATTTTTTGATGTTTGATACCTGCTTTCTTTAACCCTTCTTGATCAGACAGGCTGGTGTGCTTCTTCCATGTGGGCTTTGCTGCTTCTGCGCTAAATGACCACACATTTCTCTTCAAGTTTTTAAGACCCCAGACACTTTATCATTTGGTAGCTGGGCACCATCAGTTTCCTCCACTCTGTTTGCCTCTGTGCCTATTTGTCTTCAGCAATGATATAGGGAGGGTGAGCACATATTGATATGATTTTTGTTCTTTGATGCCTGGTACCTGATTCTTTCAACACCTCATGGTCGCACAGGCTGATGTGCTTCTTTTTTGGTGGGCTTTCATGCTCCTTAGCTAGATGACTGCTTGTTTACCCTCAAGCCTTTAAGACCCCAGATGCTATATATTTTTATAGCTGGGCATGATCAGCTTTCTTCACCACTCTTGCTCATGCCCCCACATGTCCTCAGTGATCGCATCAGGAAGATGGGCACACAGTGATAGGTGTTTCTTTCTTTGTTTGATGCCTGTAACCTATTCCTTTCAACACCTCATGGCCACACTGGCTGGTATGCTTCTTCCGTGTGGGCATGGCCACTTCTCAGCTAGATGGCCTTTTGTTTGTCTTCAGGGTTTTAAGACCCCAGACGCTATTTTTAATATACAATTTCTCTTTGATATAAAGTACTTTCTTACACACATATGCATGTCTCTGGATTTGTTTCTCTAGTCAACTCAGATTAACACAAAAAAGATTTTTGTCCATTAGTGAAGTTGATGGACATCCAGAATGAGACTTGGCATCAGTCGGCATTTTACTTTTTGTGAAACATGAAAACCATTGTACACTTGAGTGTTTTCCAATAGCACTGTCCTTGTAAGCTGTGTTCAACATCACAACAGTTTCTGCAGCATTTTTCCTGAGCAGGAAACAAAATTTCACAGTCACATAACTGTTCTCTTAAATCAGTCTTCACAAAAAACAAGGTTTGAGTGAAATTGCTTTGACCAAAATAATTCACTCTGACCAGAGAGAACCTTCCCAGGCAATGTCACTGGTGCACTAGCTTAGAGTGAGTTGCTTGATGCTCACCTGGCGGAAAAAATGAGTACTAAGAAAGCTCTGCCCGGTGGAGCTTTTTTCCAGTTTGGGGTCAGAGTACCACCTCGTGTTCTATATGTCAAAGAAATCCACAATTTCCCCCTTCAAAATCTGGTTCTTTTATCTTCTTTATCACAGTTAATGGGGATAAATCTTTCAGATATTCACCACCCTTCTGCTGAATATCCAAACTCTGAGGGTCTTGCAACCTTTCCCGCTAACCTACCACAAATCATGTGGATTTTGCCTCCTACTTAGCTAATAGATAATCTCCTTAACGACCCACATGTAAACGTTTCTACTTCCAAAACATTCTGCAAGGAGGAGCCAGAGCTTTATTTTAAAAATGAAAATCCAGTCACGTCACCAAACACTTTAATGCTTTTTCACTTTCTGCTGGTTGACTTCAGATCTGTGGCTCTGAGGCAGATACTCTCTTGCACACACTTTCCCTCGCAGGTTTTCCCTACAGCTCACTCACATCAGACATAAAATTAAATGCAGGTGCGATGGAACCTATTCCAATGCAGGACAAGCTGGGGCACCTGAGAACAGAAGTGAGTGCTGTAGAGTTTTCGACATTTGGTCTGTCAGAAGTTTATCTCATTCTGAAGCAGGTGACGAAAAGTAGAGTTTTCAATGTTTGGTCTGTCAGAAGTTTGTCTCATTCTGAAGTAGGTGACCAAGCCTTTCTTTTAAAATGCCGCTGGGTGAACTCAGAAACTCCAACCTTTTGTTAGTAACTGACCGTTTTAACCATTCCTATCAACCACCGTCCTCTCAAAGTCTCCACCCTAACCACACCAGTTAACTTTCAATCACTTATATTCACCGTATTTCTTCTTTCACATGGCGTCTTCATAGCTTGATTCATGCACTGTCTCTCTACTTCATCTATTTTCATTCCTACTAAACTTTCAGGTTATCACCCTCAAGGATCATATTTCCTCAGACCCCCTTTTCTGGACAATGTCTTTGGTGAAATTAAATTACCTTGCCTTGCACCAAGTACTACTTTTTCACAGTAGAGCTACAGGTGCAATATTATATTTGTTTGAGTGATTTTTGATCAGTCTTTGTTTCATCCATCAAAACTCCATAAAGGGAAATAGTTCCTGCAACACCCAGTGCCATCAAACCAATTTCAATTCATATAGGACAAGGTAAAACTGCCCCCTGTGAGGTTAGGGAACTGTAACTGTCTGGGGGAGTAGAAAACCTCACCCATCTCTCACAGAATGGCTGCTGTTTCTGAACTGCTATATCTACTATATAGAACCTGGCACATAGTAGACATCAAGATATATATTTTAAGTGAATGAAAGAATGAGTAAATGACAAAGGGATATTTTCTCATTACAAAAAAAATAAAAGTTTGCAATTATTACAGAAAGGATCGATGAACTAATAGCAAAAATTCACAAAGTACATTCATGATCAGTCAATAAAAATACAAATAATGTTAAATTTAAGAAAGCTCAACTTCATTCACATATATGAATAAAAAGCTTTATGGTAGCATTTTTCAACTCTCTCATAATTAACAGAAGAATTATAGATGCTAGGTTATGAAGATTTGCAATTGGTAAGTCTCTTTAAACTTATATATGATCATAACAAAATCCTACTTCCAGAAATGTATCATAATTAAGCGATGCAAGATGAAAATACAAAAATATGTATTAGAGTATAGCATAAAGTGGCAGAAACACTAGAGAAAAACTGGCAAATAAACCATGCCACTTCCTTGAAATGCAATACTAATGCCTTCCAGAAATGTATCTGCTGTATAAACCCCAAGGTACAGGCTCCTCGTTAGATGAAAAGAAAAGAGGAGTTGTATGTGGCTGAAAGCAAAGTCCAAAAATACTGCTACACAATCACAGAAACCTGTATTAAACAAAAGTACCAAAGGATTGTGACCTCACAGTTTTTCAAAACAGTCTCCATATATTTGTAGTCTACATATATTTTTTAAACACTTTTAACAGGGGGCTCTTACATCTCTTATCCATACATTCCTCCAATATGCCAAGCACATTTGCACATATGCCACCATCATCATTTTCAAAGCATTCTCTTCCTACTTGAGCCCAATATCAGTTCCCCATTTCTTCCTTCTCCCTCCCCTGCCCAGCCTCCCTCAAGAACTCTTCATAAGTTATATATTTGACCTCAGTTCTACCTTACAAATCAGATTCGACCAGAGCATGCACACTGCTACAGATAAGAGCCCACAGCACAGGGAATTCAGGACAGAGAAACCCCTCAGGGCCAACAGGAGAATTTCAGGAGGGTGGGGGGAGAAGTGCGGGATTTGATCACAAGGATCAACTAGAATCCCCTCCCTAGGAAACAAATAACAAAAAAATGGGTGAGAAGCGACTGAGGACCGTGAAAGATATGGAAAAAAGTCTACATATTTTGAAGGTGATGCTTCCATGTCTCTCTACCTCTTTCCTTAAGCGTTCTTCAGTCTTCAATTTGCATATCAAAATGACAGTTTTTGGTATCTTAGAGGGACTTGATTCATGAGTGTTCTCTTTGAATGTTCTTTAAATTTGAGGAACAAAAAGAAGTCAGAGGGAGCAAATCAGGCTGAAGGTTGGAAGAGTAAAGTTTCTCAACAAAATTCTCATCGGACAGTCCTCGCTAACCTTAAAGAATGAACAAGGGCCTTTATGTGCTTTAAAAAAAAAAAAAAAAAAACTTCCTTGACACAACTTCCCTGGTCTCTTCCTCGGTGGTATGGTTCCCATTTTCTTATAATCTCTTCCTAATAAACCCACATGACCACCCTGCTTTCTTCAAGGAAATCTTGAAAGATTACCTCTGTCAATTTCCCCAGAATAGTTTCTAGAAGCTTCTGAGAAGATCTCTCTACCTGAATTCAACTGGCCCAGCAGATCCCCTCAGAAGTCACTGCTGTGATTAGACCATTTGAAGGCTCTCTAAAGAGACGAAGACAAATGTGTTACTATGACAACTTACCCATAGCCGTCCATTATCAAGGTAACATGTTTGATCACATTTTGTTTTGACTGGAACCTCAGAAGCAATGCTTTAAATCATGACAAAAAATTCATGAAATATAAGATTAGAGAATGAAGACCTGATATATGTTGGAGATTTAAATTTGGAAGTGTACCCCTCTTATACTGTCCAAAATCTCTCTAGTATATCCATATTTAAATTTTCTAAACTATATAGCATATACAAGTTTAGATAAAAAAGAAAAATGCACAAAATCCACAGAAAATGTACACAAAAAGCACATAAAATTATGGGTTTTTTGAAGGACAAATAGTAAACTTGCTGATGGAAAAGTGCACTGCACCTGAATAAGCATCAGAAACCAAACTTTTACATCCACTATTTCTCCCACATGAGTTAAATGGGATGGGCGTGGGGAAAAGTACAGCAAATAACTAGACTTTGGTGAAACAGAATCATATCATTTAATGATCACTTACTGAAAATTGCTGTATATGACACTGCATTTGAGATAATGCCACTTACAGGAAAACTATGAGTATTTTTAGATAATAGAAACACATCATGGACATATATGAAGAATGAGCCCTAGTGGTGTAGTAGCCATGGGTTGGACTATAATCTGCATAGCTGGCAGTTCAAAACTACTACCAGCTCCACAGAAGAAACACAGGACTTTCTACTCCTGTAATCTCTTGCAGTCTCAGAAACCCTGCAGAGAGTTGCTGTGTGCCAGCATGGACTTGATGACAGTGAGTTTGAATTTTATATGAAGAATAAAAAACTACATGTATAGGTACATATATGTGTGGCAAGTAATCTGTGTATCATTATTTTCTAAAGCAAGTAGAAAAAATAAGGCCAACTGCTATTTTAATGTTGAAAGAATCTAAGAATGAAAAAGGTTATATTTATTTGTTAAAAAGTACACAACATTATGACTACACTGTGAACGTGGGCAAATACAAACATGAAATGATAGCGAAACAAATGACCCTCTGAAACCCTACTCCACAGAACAAAACTCATGAGAGACAGGAAGAAAAGGCCGTGCTTCCCTCCTTCTCCGTGGTCTAATACTTCCTGACATGTCCTGTGACTTCACCTATCACATGATGAAATGATTTACAAGCAACCTGTGCATTGTGAGAGAGATGAGAGGATGTCAAAAAGATGACAGTTAGCCCCGAGCAAACCCTTGAAGAAAGCAATCATGAAGGCCTGAAGAAAAGGCCAGGCATGCTCCTGAAAGCGATCATTGAACAATGCAGTTAGTGGAAAAAGAAACTGTCCAACCTTTTAAAAACCATGCTCAAGGGAGAACTAAGACTAGCCATGGTAACAGTGCGCAGTGCTCCGAAACAAAATTTTAGCGAGGCATGATGTCAAATCATCTGCTCCCAATATGAGTTCGCATCCATATCCTGGTAATCATGTGAACTCCTGAATGTGGAAGAAACCAACCCCATCACTAGTGTTCTAGGATGCTAAGATGGTGATAAACTTAGTGAAAAAGAAGAGGAGAGGAGAGGGCAACAAAGACCAAGCAGGCCATTGGGGAATCCCATAGGAGTACACAGCACACACAGGTGTCAACCATAACTGAGAGGCCTCACCTGGACAGAGGTTGAGTTTGGGTTCTTTGTGAATATCAGCTTTATTGTAGGACCCACTGGTGGCCCTGGCACGGGGAGGTGCATTCAATGAGACGGTCCTGACAGTATCTCTCTGAACTTGGATGTAGGATGTATTTTCAGCATTTCTGTTTTTATTATTTCGATGATAACTCATTTTGTTTTTGGGATTTGGGGCCTGCCCTGCTGTAAAAGAAAATAAATAAGAAGAAAGGGACAAAACAAAGTTCATACTCATGGAGAACCTGTCACATTTTCAACATATAATAGGATGATGGAAGATAATGGAAGCTAAAGTAATTAAATCTAAGTTTATAGAAGTGTGGTTGACATCATCTTTTAAAAGAGTAGTTTGTTTTCTGGGAGAAAATATTATTCAATATTTAACCTCTTTTCAAATTACAATTTTAGTATCAAACAAATAGGTTTTTTACCTCTCCGCATTCCTGTGCTTGGATAGTTCTTTGGTTCATCATAAATCCATTTCCTTTTTTTCACACCTTTAAAATGAGGTTTCCTCCCCGGCTGGCCATCATTCACTTAGAGAAGATACAAGTTTTTACAGATTTACATGAAATGCTCTCATCTGAAAATTACTGTAGGTGATAATTATATATCTGTGCATTCATATGTCAAGGAAGAGAAAAAATGCACCACCCAAATACTTTACTTTCTAGAACAAAGGATGATTTATTTTTAAGTGTCAAAATTTTCTATCCTGAAGAGAGATTGATGAGAAAACTTTTAATAAGCAGTATTACTCAGAAAAGCAAAACAAAAAACTGCTCTTTCAAAAGAATGTGCTGATTCTTTTCATAGAATTTAAAATCACATTCCAAATATAATTATCTCTTTGTATAGTTAGTAAGTCATTTTAGAGTTATTTCAAATATAAATCTTTTTGTACTTTTTTAAACCAAAACTACTCCTTAAGAAGTTACATTTTTGTAAAATATTTGCAGGAAATTTACTATTCTTTCAATAGCTCAAAAGTTAAGTGGACAGATAACTTGGTCAGATAAGACATAATTATTAAGATTGGTAAGTGTTCAAATAAATATTTATTCCATTCTCATTTTTTGTATTTTTATTTTATTAAGAGATTTTTGTTATGCACCCTTAATTCTCCAGGAATTTCTTGAAGTAATTTGGTCAAAAGAGGCATTCTCTGTTGTTGATTTTTTTCTGTGCTGGACTCCTGCTCATTCACAAATGACTATAGCATAGAAAAAGATGAACAGCGATTGCACTGGGTACATTATATTAGCTCTCCAGACAAATAGCCTTGGGTAGACTCTGACTCATCACAATCCTCTAGGATAGGGTAGAACTGTCTCATCAGGGTTTTTTTTTAAAGCTATAATCTTTACATAAGTTGATTGCCACATCTTTTCCATGCTGAATGTTTAACGACTATACCACCTCAGTGCCTTTAGCTATCTAAAGTAAGTCTAGCTAGTAAGTGTGAACTTAAGCTGAACTTAAGCTTTCCCAACAAAGCTTTTTTGGTTTATTATTTCTTCTTCAACCAAGAATTCCTGCTCTCCACTACAAATCTCTGTCTTAAGATTTGGAAACTATGCTTTCAACAGCACCACTATGCTGGGTTTCTGGGGAGCAAACCACCAGAGTTCCCCCTGCAGTGGTTAGCAAGGACACAAGACTATTAGCAGAGTTCAATGTATGAAATGAAGGAAAGAGATAAGCAGGGGAGGAAACAGAGAGAAGGATTCATGAATCTTAATTGTCTTAAGGGAAGCAGCTCAGCGTACTGAATGTCAAGGAAAAGCCAAATCAAGATAGAGAGTCCAAAACATAAGCAAAAGACGTCAGTGTATTTCACTATGGGGAAGGTTTAACATACTAAACTAATGAATCTTCCCAGTAGGCCGTGCATTATTCATTTCAGTGGTGAGCAAGTGGGAAAGCACATAATTTACTAGGACCTACCTCCCAAATTCCCTGCCAGAGTTAGTAGAGGAATAGTGTGCCTTTGATTGTTAGTCCTGAATAATTTCCAAACCATGTTTTCTTTCTTTTATTAAAAAAATCTGAATATCAAATAAGCAAAACAAGTCCATGAAAAGACAAATATATGTAAGGCCCCAAAATGGTAGCATGAATGTCTCACTTGAAGAGTGGTCCTCCGTGTACTTCACACTGATGTTCTCAGTAGCGTTTAATACATGCATGGTGGGTGCTAGTCGGGTAGTTAGCGAACGCTTTGGATGAGCACTGTCCTTGCAATCTTTTAAAGCAAATTCATAAAATAAAATGTCAGTATTCATGAAAGGAGCTTTTCAGTTGGTATTTGACTTTGCAAACATTGTAAGATGGGTGTACCTGTTTCTAAACATACACATATTTGTATGTGTTTATCTACTGATCTGAATGCATCATTAAAATTCCCTCGTTGCTGCATGAGTCCTCAAAAACGGTCACTCATGGGGTGTTAGCAACCAATAGTCATTACATGTGTTCTATAAATGACAGCATTATAACAATATGTTTAATACCATCACACCACAGGATTCAAGGATTACCAATTCCCCATCAGGAGAGCCCTGGTGGCGTTCTTGATTTGTGTTGGGCTGTGATCTGCAAGGGCAGCCATTCGAAATCACCAGCAGATTCCCAGGAGAAAGAGGAGCTTTCCTCCTCCTGCTAACAGGGTCCATGTGGGAAACTCACAGGGCACTGCTACCCAGCCCTAGAGAGCAACGTGGAGTAAGCACGGACTCACTGCCAATGACCTTGTCTTTAGGGTCACATTGAATGGGCCAGATGTGCAGTGGTGCAAGGAGGGATTTAAAAAATATTTTAATATGCTATGTTACGTTTGTGCTTGAGAGTGAGACTCTCCTTAGCGCTTTCCACAGGGATGGGAATATTCCAAGCCCGCGCTCTCCAATATGATAGTCATTAGTCCTGTGTGACTGTTGCATTTGAAATGAGATTTGTGCAACTTAGGAATGAATGTTTTCATTTTATTTTCTTTCAATTAACCTAAATTTAAATATGTGGCTGGCAATTATCAGTTAGTACATGGATGGCGAGTATGCGCACCCCCCAATTACAGGACAGTTGTCCTTTTAGTCTATAATGAAGAGGGACCATTGGAGGGAGTCGAAGCACAGTAAAGGCGTATAAAACTACAAAGAACATATACAAAATATAAATATAAAATAGTATCACCTGTGCTATTAAATCAATTTTGACAAATAGCGACCCTATAGGGCAGAGTACAGCTGTTCCTTTGGGTTTTGGAGACAAGACTGAAAATCTTTTTTGGGGGGGAGGGGGGCATCACTGCCCTCTGGTGGTCGTGGGAGCTACCCAGTCTTGCTGGCAGAGAGCTGCTGATGGATTTGAACCACCAAGTCAATGGGCCACAGTCCCGCACTGAACCACTATGCCACTGGGGCTCAGCCCCAACTGCAAATCTTTATTGGAGCAGACAACCTCATATTTCTCCAGCGAAACAGCTAGTGAGTCTGAACTGAAAGGCAGGCCTTGTCATTCGCAGGCCAATGTTAATCCCTTAACACCACAGAGCTCCTTAGCTAGCAATTATTATGAAACAAGGAAACTGTTGAGTAAAGATGAATACTTTGAGCAGTGTTTGTAAACAAAGCTTTCTAGTAAAATTCCACCATACTGAGCTATTTGATTTGAAAAAAAGAACAACTAAAACTAAATGACTTGGAATTATGATTTAGAACAACCGTTAACTATTGAACTAAAAAGATTTCTCTGGATTATGTAGCCCAACAAGGTAATTTTTCACATAAAGAAAAGAAAGACTGAGAAAAGTTCAGAACTCAAACAATTAGAAGTCAAGTCAGGAATAAAATGTGAATGCTCTTGAATCCTGATGAGTACATATTTGATTTGTCACCTTGCATTGTATGATCATCCGTACAACAACCAAGCTTTCTCAATGCAAATTATAAATGAATAAAAAGTATACGATGATTCATGACCTTTAGAATGTGAACATTTCGGCATGGTGATTTCTTTTTCTTGAGTTACAGCTTCATTTTCATCTACTCCCAGAAATATAATCCTCCGTGGAGCATAACAGTCACCTCCTATAATGAAGAACTTACAGTCAGTGGCTAAAATGGGGAAACATTGCACAACACCATTTTTCAATAGAGAAATAACCTCTAAAAGAGCATCCCTTTTGTCTACATTTGTTTGAATATCTCCCAATGTTGATGTGTGTATCTTACGTTTTGATTACTCTACTCACTGCCATCGAGTTGGTTTCAACTCATAGCGATGCTACAAAATGAACAAGAACTACCCTCTACCTGCCCTTTTAAGTTGCTGAAGAACTACTGACCTTAAAGACCCACTCCACCACCAGGGCGCCTTAACACCACCTTTCAGGGCAGAATAAAACTGCCCCTGGGGGTTTCTCGGACATTAAGTCTTTACAGGAGTAAGCAACCTCGACCTTCTCCCCTGGAGCAGTTGGTAGGTTCAAGCTGCTGACCTTGTGGCTAGCAGCTCAGTGCATAACCAGAACTCCTCTAGGTTTAGATTAGTTCATATGAATACAAGTGTACATCAGCAAAGAATAACAATAAACATTTGGGAACAAATAATTACAAGGTATGTACAGGTATAGTCAGTCAGCAAAAAAATGAATTTTCTTTTAAATTATAATAATTTTTACCTTCACCCTCTAAGGTCACTCAGTGTAACTCTAATTGATTTTCATATGTCATATTCAGATATATGAAATCAAGATTTTTTTGATACATCTTAAAATCTCCAGTTTTTTACCATAAATATCCAGAGATGCTTTAAAGGTCACTTATATACATGATTTACATTTTCTTTACTATGCAAGTTACAGTTTATAGCTTGATGTATATGTTTCTAATAACCATCTTAAAAATGGTGGCTAAAAAGCCCACAATAGTCAACACAATGCTGAAGAACAGAGTTGAAAGACTAACATTAGCCAAATTCCCGATGTAATATAAAACATAAAAACCCAACTGATCTTTAATAGAGGACTAAGCACAATTCAATGGAGAAAGGATGGACACATAAACAAACAGTGCTGGAGCTAGTGGATCACATGGAAAAAATAATCTAACACAGACCTCATGCCTTTTACAGAAATACTCTTGAAATGGACCATAGGTCTACTTCTAAAATGCACAATTAACAAAGAGTAAAATCTGCATGACTTTGATTTTGCCAATGACTTTTTAGGCATGACACTGAAAGCATAGCCTATAAAAGAAAAAAATTGTTTTGCACAAATAGGGCTTGAGTAAAAGAATCAAAATAAAGAAAAATACAAGAGTACAATTTCACTCACACAAAGACACGAAGTGCAAACTGAGCCTAGGGTCATAGAGATGAGAGTAGGGGCCCTGGACTTGGAGAACGAGAACCTCCTGCAAGGGCCGCATGCGGAGACCTATGGGAAGATGCCACAAAATCCAGCAAGGTGTACATTTCTGTTTTGCATAGTCATGGAGGATAAATCCTAATAAAATACCAAGAAAATAGTAAGACCAAGGAGAATGTCTCAAGAGCTTTTCCTGACATTTACTATTGGCTCAATAATTATAATTTTAAAATTTTGAAGACATTCCGTCAATGCTCGATCTAAATGCGCTTACATTTCTCTTGTGCACATGAGCAAAGGAGTTCATGCTGTGCATTTCTGGAGAATTAACAAGCCCGATTATGCTACAGAGAGTACCACGGATCATGGACAATACTAACCTGCTCTGAGTATGGCTGTTTACTCATCTTATAAGTCTACAATGTTATTAAGCAGACTAACAAATCATAATATGCTCCTATTTCCTAAATGCCTTAAAGTTTTAGAAATAACTAGTACTGTCACAAGAAGAAGATATTATTTTTAAAGGAGATATTATTTATGAGAAAAAAAGTACTAACTTATCAATTATGGAAAATAACCTTTTATTAATCAAAAAGACAAGATGATATAAATAATGTTTCACTGAAAAATAAAATTATCACTGTCCATGGCCTTTGGAGCCCAGCTTTGAGACTGCTTGGCTATATAGGCAGTGCAAACTCCATTGGGAGAAACTGCCAGTGTTTTTTATTTATAGCTAAAGCTTATTGCTTGAAGGAAAACAAACAATGACAGCTAGTCCAAAATTTCTGTGGACATAAGAGAAAGTAAATGAAAGAACAAAATTGCTTTAGTACATAAAAAAGAAGAGAAGAAACAAAGATGAGAATGGCTGGTGAGGGATAAAACAGAAGTACAAAAGGCATTGCTAATATGCCTGAGACATATTGAAATCCTTTTGCAACTTCCTGCCCTCCCCTACATTCTCCCTGCTAACTAACCACACTCTTTGCTTTTTCAAAAAGTTGTCTCATTAAATGCACACACAAACACGCACACACACATGCATGCACACCCACAGACCAGAAGATTTCTCCTGAAATACATGCAAGAACAGAATGACTTGCACATTCATAAATTCTCAAAAAGCAGTTTTGAAACAATGAGCTCAGAAAGTATGCGACTTGGCAACACATACACAGACTCTCTACATCATACATATAAAAATGAAAATTTAAACAAAATTAATTAAGGGAGAGAAAATTCAGATTCATAATCAATCAGTAACATGTTAACCTACCTCCATTTTCAAAAGCAGCAATGTCAGCCCTTGGTTTCCCATCCAAAGATGATTTCATTTCACCTTGCCGTTCAATTAGGCTGAATTTTGTTGGCACTGTAAGACCATCCCCTAGACATGAAAGAAATTCAGTTAGCTCAGGGATCATTGGGTGTTCATATAAGTTTATAATAGACTGCAGTACTAGAATAAAAGGTGTAAAAGTTTATGCAGACATGGTTTGCACAATGACCTAATGGACAGTAATTTTATATCCTACATCCATATGCATGAATTTTAAGTGGGTTTTATAATTAAGTCAGTAAAGCAGCAAGAAAATTTCTTCTTGTACCTAGGTGATTTTTAAAAGGTAATTAAAATAATTTTAGAGACCTATAATCATGGTGTGTATAATATGGTTAGCATAAGATTTATGAATTACTACATAAAATGTATATAATGAACCTTGTGTAACATGTCATTATATGACTGTATCTATGATCAGTTTCAGTGAGAAGTATTAGAATTGATTTTTTACTATTAAATGTTAATGATATTGTGATAATTAAATGATCCTATTTTTCTATATACCTTTTATATGATTTTCTTTAAACTACTAAAAGTATAAATAAAAGAGACATGACAACAAACAGAGTATCTGGCTCTTCCAGCAAGAAAAGTAAATATGAACTTGTCTGGGTGTAAAGGAATTTAATGAGACCTCTCTTAAAGAATCATCAGTCTGTAAGTATCCATCTACGAAGTGCTCATGGTGACGGTGCTGGCTGTTAAGTGCAGGGCTCCTAACCTCCTGGTCCAAAATCCAAGCCCACCTGCCTCTCTCGGGGAGAACAAGTAGGCTGCCGGCTCTAGGAAACAGGTAAAGCCTCCTCAGAAGCTCTACGCAGAGTCAGAAATCATTCATTCACAATGAGCTTATAAATAATAGTTTGTATCAGCATAATTTCCTGATAACAGGTTTATATAAGACTGAAGGAGCATTTGTCAGCAACTACTTCTCATACAGTTCAGGAAGCAATAATAATAATGTCAATGTTATGTTTTTTTTTGGGGGGGAGGGGGGGCATCACTGCTCTCCGGCAGCGGAAGTAGGAGGCCCAGCCTCACTGCTGGAATTGAACCTCCGTTCCAGTGGGCTGCAGTCCCGCGCACAACCACTATGCCGCCGGGGCTCAGCCCCACTAATGTCAGTGTTATGAACTGAATTGAATAATGTAATGAAATCACTTTCCATAACACAAACTAATATAGTACATTCAATCAATCAGTTGAGGTCGTTCATACAAGTTTAGAGTATCCCCGAACCTAATCAGTTCTAACTGACTAAGAGAATTAGAAAAGATAAACTTTCACCTACATTCAAAAGAGTACCCAACAGTAGTAGACTTTCTTTTCAAATCTAGGTACTTAATTTTTTTATAAAACAAACTTATTAGCTTCAAAGTATACTCCCTCACACTTAATATATTTAGCATATCTGTGACTCCATTCTTGGAAACATTTTTCAAAGTCATCTGTTTGGATGACTGACGCCACACCCCTCATTTTTTTCTTCACCTTTTCTTCACATTTTTTTCCTTGCTGTACCTTCTTGCCCCTTTGCATTTGCAGAAATAAAAAGAAGTTGAACAGAGTGTGGTCTGGTGAGTCAGATCTGTCGGGCAAGGGAGGCAGGTTGTTTTTTTATCCCAACTGGTGCACTGAGATGGCTAACATGAGCAAGTACATTGTCAAGGTGGCAAAACCAGTCCCCATCTTCCCAGGCTTTCTTTGTTGCACACTGTTATGCCATCTTTTCGGAACCTCTAAATAGAACGCATGATTAACAACCTAACCTGGTGGAATGAACTCCGAATGCATCCCCCTCACATTATAAAAACAGAATAGTATCATATCTTGATCTTTGATTTCACTTGACAGGCTTTATTTGGCATCTTGCATGGGCTTCATTGATGTTTGCGTTCAGGGTAATATGAAAAGCATGTCTCCTCAGCAGTAATGAATTTTGGGGGAAAGTTTGGGTCGCTTCGGTGCTGTTCTTTCAAATCACAGCATGTTTCCACTCTTTACTCTTTTTACCGGTCAGTCAGAAAGCATGGCACAAATTTCACAGCAACCCTTATCATGACAAAATCTCCCATTAAAATTTGCTGGCCCAAGCTCCAAGATAGTGCAGAAAACTTCCCCAATCTCTTCCATGATCAGTAGTCACTCGACAAGTATGAGTGAAGACATTTTGACAACAGTTTTGTCCATTGGGAAGTTGATGAACATCCACAGCGAGGTTTTCATCAATGGACATTTCACCATCTGTGAAAGAAACTACCCATACACTGGAGCTTTTCCCATAGTGCTGTCCTTGTGAGTCGTGTTCAGCATGATAACATTTTCTGTGGCATCTTCCCTAAGCAAGAGACAAAATTTCACAGCTGCATATTCTTCTCTTAAATGGGTCATCACAAAAATAATGATGATTGAGCAAAACTGCTTTTGGAAAAAAAAAATTCACAATGACCAGAGAGAAACTTCTTAGGGAATGCCACTGGGTGCACTAACTCAGACGGAGAGAGTTGCTCAATACTCTTCTAGAGGGAAAAATGCACACAAAGAAAGCTCTGTCGAGTGGAGCTTTCTTACATTTTTTGGGGGGGAGGTGGGTACTCCTTATATAGAGACAAAATGTCATGTGAGAATAATCATGAACCAAGGATGATCTGGTGCTGTTGACAAGGAAGCAACCAAGTTGCTTTGGACTGTTAATATCCAGAACTGTGAGAAAATAATTTTCTGGTTTTAAAGCTACTTACTTGTAGTATTTCTATTATAGCAGCACTAGATAGGTAGGGAAATAAATGGAAAACTATGGAATGATTTGATATGTGTATTGATTCCAATTAATAATAAAAAAATTTAGGGAAAAATGGAAACAAAACACTAATAGAATCTGTTCAAACTTTTTGGCACCCAACCTCAAGTGAGAAATATTATCAGTAAAGTAAAAAAAAAATCAAATATATCACAATGTAAAAGCTTTAAAATTCTAATAGAAATAATATAAGTATTTATCTTTATATATAACGCATATATGGTTATATACTTATCTTTGTAATATATTATCTTTACACATAATTGTCTTACATAGTCATAGTAGTTGTCTTTATAATCTTCCATTTTTCTTTTTTGGGGGGTGCATCACTGCCCTCTGGTGGGAGTGGGAGGCCCAGTCTTGCTCCTGGAGAGCTGCTGCTGGATTTGAACTGCCAAACCAGTGGGCTGCAGTTCCGCATTCAACCACTATGCCACCGGGGCTCAGCCCCCCATTTTTTATATGTATTGCTAACTTGTTTTTTTTTGTGGTGTGCATGTGTGTGGGGTGTGTGTGTGTGTGTGCATTTTCCTTATCTGAATAGTACAGATCTATAAGAAACTTTGGTGGCAGGTTTTAACCACTCAACTACTAACAGAAAGGTTGCCAGTTATCAGCTTCAGAGCAGAAAGGTCCTCCCAACTTCCTCCCACAAAGCATAGAAAAACCTATAGGACAGGTCTACTTTGTCATTGAGAGCTTTTATGAGGTAGAATCTACTCAGTGACACACAACAACAACAGAGGTCTACAACCTGACCTTTTCTGGATAGTTCCCCCATATTAAGTATGGCTTCCTGACTATCCTATCCTCTGATGGTATATTGCTGCCATCTAGTGCCATTTGTATCAATAGTTGGTCATACAAGACTAGAGATTTAGATATTTGTTGTCCTGTCCCCCTTGAGCTCCTGTTTCATTATGCCAGCCATTTTTCCTTCTATTTTTATACGAGAAAACGTGGGATTAAAATATTTACTACCAAAGTTTCTTTTAATTCCATCTTTTGACTAATGTTAAATAGATATATATTAAAATATTTAAAAAGTCACTGCCTTTTAGAGCTAGGTGGATAGACAGACACTGAATAAAATGGACTTTGACTTGATGGCAGTGAATAGACAGACAGATGATAGACAGATAGATAGGTAGGTGATAGATAAAATAGATACACAGACCCACTGCCATCACGTCCGTTCTGAGTCAGTAACCATAGATATATTGATAGAGATACATATAAAAGCATCAAAACAAAAACCACTCACTGCCATTGAGTCAATTCTGACTCATAGTGACTCATGTAGTCTGTGAGCCTGGGTAAAATAAAACAGCCCATGGCAGTTTCTGAGACTGTAACTCTTTCCCAATACATATTTGTATTTGCCAAATTCGCTACCATCTAATAGTGACCCTATATAAAGTTTTTGAGACTGAAAATCTTTATAGAAGCCGACCACCTAGTCATAAATCCACGTCCCCACTCTTTACTCCACCACAGAAGAACCCCAGATTGTGGTTAGCAGTCCAGTGTCTAACTCACAGCATTACCAGATATTTATACACACACATGTATTTTTGCATTTAAACAAAAAATTGTGGAAAGGGTCCATTGTTTTCTTGATCCATTATTTTTTAATCCCTTGAACTTTTCCATGAACTTTTTGAAACCCTTCAGATATATGAGGCATCTTTGACTTTTCATGGGCTCCTGATAATATGTCTAGAAAACTCTGCCCTTCTTAATATGCTTTCTAGGACAAACCGTTGCCTAAGAGCTGAATGTAATTCACTGGAGGGTAGGCTATCTCTCTGCCTAGGAACCCAATTCCATGAACAAATATGCCCTTATTCTGCCTCTAGTCTCATTCTGTGATTTATGTTTTATCCCATTGGGGCCAAGTTACCTTTTCTATTCAGAGAAAAAAGCATAACCTTATTTCACAAGACAATGTATTTGCTAGGACAATAGCACATAATGTACAGAATGATCATATGTGTTGTGTGGTGTTACTACACGTACGTGAAGCCTATTCGTCAGCAGCTCTTCTCAGAAAACATCATCACATTAATAGCAGCATTTCCTAATAAACGCAGGCCATTTGATAAAAGGACTTCCTTCTTGCTCTCAATTCTGCTGTAGTATTTGTCATTTAATTCTCTGTGCATGTCAGAAATAATCTGTACTCGATCACAACACTTAGCACTCACATAGCGCCTGTAAGTGCTGCTTTTGGAATTCTTACCTTCTTGTAATTCACTGCCATTCTCCAAAGGCTTGTCTAGCACTTTCTCTACTGGAGGAGTTACACTCTTTGAAGATGAAATATCTGGAGTAGGAAATCTGTAGTATTCACCTAATGTCCCCATAAGAAAATGAACAGTTAGTATACATGTGTCCTACCAGGAATCCAAAGGCTCACGATTGTTTGGTTTCTTACCAGATTTATAACACATCTCCTTTATTGCTCTTTTTTCTTCTATTTCTTCAGGTGTCTTTGTCCATAAAGCAGAAGCATCTGTTTTAAATTAAAACCACAACACAAGGAACTGTAGAGGTACATTTGTTTTAAATTAAAGTGTCTCATACTTTATATCAGAAACAAAAACCCTAAGCATTGTTTTCATGAAGGAATGACCAGTTATTTCACATTTAAAATGAAGAAGTTTATGCACTAATAAATACTAGATTTTAAGTGCTCATTATGAGAATAGAATGAGAGAACTTATTACATGATGATATAAGATCATACATGACCATACATGATAGCTGTTAAAAAGAGAAATGGAAAGCAGACATTCCTGCAAAGACATGTTGAAATCCATGACTTTTTGAGGAGGATATAGGCCTGAGCTGCTCTTAGTAAATTTGTTTCTTAAATAGGAGGCATATGAGACATAGAGATGCAGTGCAGAAAAAGGTGGGGGGAGTGACAAGCCCCAGACCAACCACACAGCCTTTGAATTGATTCTAACTCAACATGACCCTGGAAGAAAGAGTAAAACCTCCCCACAGAACAGTGGTTCTCAACTTGTGAATCACAACCCCTTTGGCGACCAAACAACCCTTTCACAGGTATCACCCAATTCATAACAGTAGCAAAATTACAGTTATGAAGTAACAATGAAAATAATTTATGGTTGGGGGGTCACCACAACACAAGGAACTGCTTAAAGGGTCATGGCATTGGGAAGATTGAGAACCACTGCTGTAGTGTCCAAAGCTGTAACTCTATATGGGAGTCCCCTTGTGCTGTCGGATAAGCATTTGATTACTAGCTATAAGGTTGGGGGATAAGCCCAGCAGATGTTCCACAGGAGGAAGTGGAGGCATTCAGTTTCAGTAAAGATTTACAAAAGCATGGCTATGAGGACGGAGCCAATGAATGAGAATGGGTTTGGGTTTGGGGTTTGATTCTTTATATAAGCATATTGCCACACCTTTTCTGATCTATAGAGGGTCTGATGAATTAGTATCCTCCACCTGTTGGTGAATGCTGAGTGCTGATTTACTGAACATTCGGTATATCCCAAAGACAAAAACTCAGGTGCACTGTTGTCCAGAGGAGGACATATTCCAAGGCAAAGACAAGGTAAGGGTCTGTTTCTGTGGGTTTTTTGTGTATGTTCACCCCTGGGCAGTGATGTTATAGAAAGAAATAAGGGGAACAAACTGCCAAAGACCTGGGCTGCAATCCTGCTCCTTTCTTGTGATGTTTGCATGCACTAGTGCAGATGGCAGTGCTTTACAAACTGCCAAGTACGGTACAGAATTTCATAAGTGCAAGGATTAACTGAGAGATAGAAATATCAATAGAAAGTTAGAGCTATCCAGATGTGTTCTAGATACAGTTAAGTTACATATAAACAAGAGCCTATCGGTAGCTCCACAAGAACCTACACACATTTGATCAGAAAAGTAAAGATCTTTTAGTCAGTATAGAACAACAAACCATCAAATTCAGATGATCTTAAGCATATGTAGACCTAGAACAACCTAGAATATGATAAACTTAATCGACAAAAGAATACTTTCTCATTTAAATGTGATTTTCATACTATGTTATAACCCCCCAGAAATTAAACAAATTTTATAGAATGTACTGTGAGGATGTTCAATGTACATTATATATCGAAGAAGTTTACGAACCATCTTGTTCATCTTCTTCTTCTTCCTCCTCCTCCTCCTCTTCCTCAAAGTTCATTTTTAGAATCAAAGGATGCTGAATTGGTCTTGATATACTTTCCTGAGGTTTCAAAGGTTCCTGACTCTGGGACTTGGGTGGAACTCCTTCTTGAGATTCTTTCTGCACTGTGACATCTAAAGGTAAAATGCAAAATTTTATGTTCTCCACATACATGTTATGTTGAGAATACTCAAGGTGCATCCACTACCCTAATGAACTGCTTTTTGTAAACACAAAGGTTCTTTTCTTCTGAAAAGATTATAAAACCAATTTACAAAATGTCAAGATCTTGCTTGTAAGGCATAAATATGTTATAGAACTCATAGATTTTAAGCAAGTGTTGGCATGATTTTGTACAGCACATTTTTGGTACAAATGCAAAGTGATCACAAATAACACCGTATTCTGGAATAAAATGAAATTGACCAGTCCCATGACAACAAATGAAACCTTAATAAGGCATTGTTTGTGTTTGACTGATAGTAGGTCTTCCCCCACAGGGTTTGTTAGCCTGTTATCTTTAAAGGATGAGCCATGGTAGCATTGGGGGAATGCCTTGAACTGCTAGTTGCAAGATCTGCATTTCAAACCCACCAGGCACTCTGTGAGAGAAAGATGGATCTATTTGTTCCTCAAAAGATGTACTGCTTCAGTCACTATGAGTCAGAATCAACTCAGTGGCAATGGGCTTTTTTTGTAGGTACTGATAATCTTTAAGGAAGTAGATTGCCAGCTCTATCTCCTTCAGAGTTGTCCAGCACATAATCATTGCACCAGCGGGTTCCTATTAATCGTTAACTAGTTTCATGGGACAGTTGGACCATGAATAAGGAAGATATACTTGAATTATGCATTGGCTAAGAATATTAAAAGTACCGTGGAATGCCAGAAGAACAAACAAATCTGTCTTAGAAGAAGTACAGCCAGCATGCTCCTTAGAAACGAAGACGGTGAGACTCCATCTCACATTCTTTGGACATGTTATCAGGAGAACCAGTCCCTGGAAAAGGACTTCATGCTCGGTAAAGTCGAAGGGCTACAAAAAAGAGGACAACCCTTGACGAGATGGCTTGACACAGTGACAGCAACCATGGACCCAAGCATGACAACGATGGTGAAGATGGCATGGGACTGAGAGGTGTTTCATTCTGCTGTGCACAGGGTCATGACCGGTCAACACCAACTCGATGGCTTGTAACAACAACAACAACAACAACAACTATTCTATTGTTTTCATCAGCTCCCTGGGGTATAAAACCAAAATGCCAAACCCTCTACCATCTGGTTAATCCTGACTCAGAATGACCCTATCAGTTTCTGAAACTGTAGATCTTCGTAGCAGCAGAAATCTTCATCTTTCACCTGAGGTACAGCTGGGAGACGGGGGTTCAGCTGGTGGGTCTGAACTCTTTACCTTGTAGTTAGCAGAACAGCACTTAATCCGCAACGCTGTCAGGCTTCTGCCTGAAGGCATAAAATGTACCTGAAACCTCATTTCCGTAGAGTCAATTTCAGCACAGATGACTTGAGTGGACAGGGTAGAACTGTCCCCGGGGGTTTTCAAGCTGCGAATCATTACAAAAACAGATGGCTTTATTTATTTTGAGAACAACTGTGGGTTCAAAGATGACTTTTTGGTTAGCCACCCAGCGCTTAACCCACTGTATTACAGGGGCTCCTAATTACACCATGAAAAACAACCAACAAACCAACAAACAAAAAACCTCACTGCCATCAAGTCAATTCTGACACTGAGAGATCCTGTAGGTAGACTAGAACGCTTCCTTTGCCTTTCCAAGGCTATACATCTTTGTATTTTAAATAGTTTTATTGGCATGTAAGCTACTTGTAAAATTCAATAGTTCAACCATATCAAGTACATCTGTACAATTGTTACCACAATCAAGTTTAGACCACTTTCTTCTTTCTTGTGCTCATTGTTATTAGCTCCCCATCAGCCTCATTCATCCTCCACCGCACCATCTTCCCTGCCATAATTGCAAGAAACCATTAAACCAGTCATTGCCACTATATATTTACCTATCCTGGATTTCATATACAGAAAAACACACAAAAACAACCACAAAGTAAAAACAGAGGAAATCTCAATCAAAAAGAGAGTAGAAGATGACCTCTTCACCAAAGCCGTGTATTCAAAGTGCAAACGTTTGCTCCTATCAGAGCTCATTTTATCCACCTATAAGGGCTAGTAAAACCTATTACAACAAAAGTATTGAAATCTCTATTACACAAAAATATCAAAATTTGTAATTATTATATCTCAACATATCCTTCAACTAGGCCTATCCACTTCTGAAAGTGTTGTTTGTATTTCTGTAAGTATTCCCCAAAGAAGATTGCACCATTAGATTTATACTACTACCCAATATCAGTCTAGGCATCTTTGAGGAATTGAAACAGTGGTCTGTTTCAGTGTTTTCTAATTTTGGAAACCACAAAAATGTCTGCATGAGGAAACCAGTCCTATCAGACAGATAATGTTAGACTTCCTAATGAAACTCTTGTATGACCACTATTATTACCCATGAAGAGTGATAAAAGAATTGTCCTGACTGGAAAAAAAATATTTTCATAGCACTTTCCATGGCCTTATTCTCTACAACAGAATATTTATCTTCTTAAAACATATTTATAATAAACCTTTATAATTATTCTCTGTCCTTTGAGAAAATATACCAAGATTACTCCCAACACAATCCTAATAAAGACGTGTCATAACTTTTGAGCAGACCTCTTTGCCTTGAATTCATCTGTGAGATCTTCTCGACCTTCCTCAAAATACTTGATCTGCCAAAAAGCTCATTTTGTGTGGAGTAGCATTTATGCAATCATTGTTTCAAAGCTTCAGTTGTTTGGTAATATATCCACATTGTTGAAAACTTGGTATTACCCTAAACTCAAATGTTATTTTATTTTCCCAGGGTACAAAGAGTACCTACCCCTTTTGAAGAGACCCAAACAAGACTAGGATCAGTGTATGACTGAGAGAGCTGGTATGCAATCATACTCCCTCATCACACAGCCATGTTTAAACATGCTTTACATGGAATAAAGCTGTGCATGTATGAACTGTGACCTCCTAGCTCTGATTCCCCTTTGAAAGCATCTGGTTCGCCCATGGTTTAGTTTGCTGCACTCAGAAACCCACCAGCCTCTTAAATACTTACTCACTAAAACCTCCCTTGGTTCCTAAGTGCCAGTAAGATAAAACTTAGGCACATTCATTTCCAAATAAAGCCAATTCCTTTGAGAAAGTTTACAGCATGATTCTGTTCTCATGCCCTGCTATCGACCCTGGCCAAAACCTGGCCACTGCTCCATGGCTGGATAACGTGGAATTACTCATTATCTCCTAGTCACACTCCCGATTCGCAACTCAAATTTTAGTCAGTGAGTGGTGGTATCCTCTCGTCTTTTGGTCAAAGAGCCTCTACTCTATGTACAAGTTGGAATAAGAGCAGTGTTCTGAGTCCTCGTCTCATACATAGAACCAAGTTTGTGCCTGTTAAATGATGGTGAATGGGACCTGTCTCACGCTCTTGCAATAAAAGGATAAAAAATGCTGACAGCCTGCGTCTACCAAGGAAATACCATAGTCATCCTCCACTGAGTGTCAAGGTCAGAGGGAGCCTTGCTGCATCTGTACTGACTTCGAGTTTCTATAACACAGACTTGACGTAATAAGTGGGGTATGGCTTATATGCCACATGCTCTCTTTCTTACAAACAGTGGATTCCTTCAATAGATGTTCCTCTGTTGTATGCCCTCAGGACAATTTCTAAAGACTTCGAATCGTTGTTTTTGTTTTTATAATTTTCAATAACACTTGTATACAGGTTGCTGTGATTCTGAACAACAACAAAAAACTGCTAATGAAAACTGGAAATTGTCAATAGTAAAAGAGAAAGCTTGAAGAGACTGGCAATGATCACTTTTAATTGAACAATTGTATAGTCTATTAGGCAATAATAAATTGAAGAGAAATTGCATAACAATCTGTGATCATCATTCTGCTGCATTTTTGACAACCTTGTTTTCCTCTATTCATATTTCTTTCATTGCATGTTCTGGTTACTAATGTATTTGGCATCTATTTATTTTCATTTTCAGTTGTGCCAGATGAGTAAGTGAAGGTTGCAAAACTGTACTCCTTCCATGTCATTAAGTTCTATTCTCCTTTGAGGAGCATTTCCTCACCTTACAATCTGAGGACGTCATTGTCCAACACTATATCCAACAATGTTCAATTGTTATTCAAAGTTTTCATTTGCCAATTTTTGTCACAATAGATGGCCACGTCCCCCTTCCTAGTCTGTCTCAATCTGACTGCTCCACCAGAACCTATTTGCCTTTGCAGAATCTGCTGCTTGCAATACTGCTGGTCTAGCTTTCAGCAACCTATACATGCCTCCACAGTATGAGAAAAATGGACAGAAAAGTGGGGGTAAGTTATCTTACAAATTCTAATGCTAGCCCATCGTCCTCTTGTTCCAGGTTCTTTAATGTCTAATTTGATAACTCTCTTAACTAAAAATAGTATGTACTAATTTTAGGCAATGACCGCCTTCATACCAATATAGATATTTCTAAAGTATACTTTCTGTTTCTACTTTAATTTATACACAGCCTTTGGACCTTCGAACACTGAAGCTATGCAAACTACTGTACATAAAGCCAGGTGTGCTCTAGGACATTTGCTTCTGGAGGAGACTGGCTGACTTTAAGGTCTGCATAGCTTCAAGCTGACTAAATAATGCTAGCTTGTTTACCAAGGTGCTTGTTCCAAGTTGCATATCCACCTAAAGTGAACAATAATTCCAAATGACCCCCACTTTCAACAATTGGTAGAATGTTCAATTGTCACAATTCCTATTTACAATTAAGATTGTTCAATTTTTAATTCTTAGATGACATTTGGAATATCTCTTTCCAAAATACCTATTTATGCTTTCTGTCCATTTTTATGACAGTAGTTCTCAGTCAGGGAAAATTTCATCCCCTTCCTTCAAGGAACACTGCTTATTTGATAGGGTTTACCACCCTATCGTGGAATGCTACTATACACCAATACATAGAGAAGTCAAAGATACATGCAAACATCTACAACACATAGAATAGACTCCTCACAACAAATAAATGTACAGTTCAAAATGTCCATAGTTCTTGAACAGACATATTCCATCTCATTTGTCTGTCCCTTCTTGCTAAGATATATTTAAATATTGAGTTTAAGTCTTTGGGAGGGACATATGCTTCAAAATCTTCTGCCATCCTGTAACTTGCTTTTTTTTTTCATTCTTTTCATTGTGCTTTTGGTGAAAACAACTAGCAAGAACTTAATTTTCACCAGGTACTATTGTGAGACTGATGGGTAACTGCAAGGTCAATGGCTCAAATCCGGCAGTCACCCTGCAGGATAAAGCTGAAGCTATTCTACTCCCATAAAAGTTTACGATTTTTGGAACAGCCCAGAGCAATGTTTGGTACTAAACGTTTGGTAATTAGTCTTGGAACTTGGTAATTTGCAATGTTTGTCCTAATTCAGACAACCAATAAAGTACTACATAATTGGTACCCACACATCTATGAACTGGTCCTTGAATAAATGAAGTTGTTTGAGGTCACAGTGAGACAAAATTCTAGGGCAGTTCAACCCAGAGCCAGGGTTCTTTTTGTTGGTTGACTTCCTGTACAACAGAAAAGTTTCCATACCACATTAAGGAAACTGTTGGCACAGCAGGACAATCCTGGGACTGCTAATTGCAAGGGATGCATTTCAAGCCCATCAGACACTCTCTAAAGTACATATGAGGCTGCCTGCTACCCCCAAAGATCCACAATTTAAAAACCCTATATGACCCAGAATTGCTTTGACGGCTGTGTGTTGATATCACCCTTCTAATGTCTTGATATGACAGGCTACTATTGCAGCGATGATCTCAAATCCTTTCATAGAGAGCTTCCTCGTTTTTTCTTCTTTTCCCCTCTGAACGCTACATAATTAAACATGATGTCCTTTTCCAGCAACTGGGATTCCATGATGTGTCCAAAGTAAGCAAGCAAAAGAGCCTTGCTACCTTCGTTCCCCAAGAGCATTCTGATTATTCTCCTGGGATTTCTTCATGGCCACAGTGGCTGAAACCACTACAGTACAGGAAGAAAGCCAACGAGTTCAGAGACAACAGGTTGTCCTGTCATATTAAAAGTCAGTTTGCCACTCATCAGTTATATGAAATCGTAATTTTCAATTTTCCCTTGATTGAGCTTAATTTTCCCCAATTGAGCTAAGGCAATTGATGTCATATGAGTAGTGTGAAATCAGCTGTGATAGGAGTATTTGTTGGTGGTGGTGGCATTAGACGTGGAAGTTCAGTCACACAAATGAACAAATGCTACCAATTAGGACTGGAGTTTGGTTTGCTTGTTGTTCAGGATGGGAGGGTAGGAAATTGGAGCTCTGCCTTTACCAGCACAGCCCTCGTTATAGCCAAAGCGTCCTGGCTGTGGTTGGAGCCATCGCGGGGGTTCTTACTCAGCGGGACCCTTTGCACAGCAGAAGCCAACACCACCAGGCCTGTGCCACCCTCACAACTGCTCTACATACACATCATAGACTGCCATGTCATTGCAATAGATACGAGACAGTAATGACTTTCATGATTTGTTAATTTTCACAAGTTATTTTAATAAAGATGCCTTCTGTGACAAGGAATAAGTATAAACTCATGTCGAGTGTATCTGTGCAAATTTAAGAGCTCTGCATAGCATTTTGCTTTCTAAGAAAATAATTTAAAATCTTTGGAGTTCCCTGAATAATTGAGGTATATTTATTTGGCTATTAAATTAAAGGGGTGTGGTGTAGCGATTACATGTTTGATGGCTAAATGCCAGGTCTGAAATGACCAGCCAGTCTCCTGAAGAAAGAGGGGACTTTCTGTTCCTGTAAAGAATTACAGGCTCAGAGGGGCTCCTGTACTTGTCCTACAAGGTTGGCACAGCTCAATGGCAGTGACTTCTTTTGGCTTTTGTCTTCAGGGCTCACCGGCCAGGGTGCAGGGACACATGGCAGTCTCAGTCAGGAGAGGAACATCATTCAACAATTAAACTAAACTGGGTTGAATGATGAACTTGCTACTTTGCATTTTCTCCCTTTCATCTTAAAAATCCATAATAACTAGCCTGCATCTAGATTTCTGAACAGAAAGGTGACCTTTTCTGTATTTATAAAAACTCACTGCTAGGCTAAAGTTCATGTACTTTCTTTGCGCTTGAATAATTTTGATAATTGTAAAAGTAATTTTTAAAAATTTTTTGGCAATTGTCATAATTAAATATGTTTAATTAAACATAATTAAACCTGATACAAATGTATTATATAGGGTACAAACACAAGTTCAAATCATGTGAATTATAAAATCTTTTGTGTGAACTATTCAATTATTTATAACCATATATGGGATTTTAATAATTTTTCAGGATATCAAAGCATTATCCTTTAAATATTTTTTATTAATAGAGCAGAGGTTCTCAGCTTTGCACTAATTCATTAAAAACATCCATAAGAAATGACTTATTTATGGCATTGGTTTTAAATATATTAATTATTCTTGCAGTATTCTTTCCAAAAATGTATGATATACAGCTAATTGGGTGGAAACAAGTAAACAAACTCATTTGAAGAATATACTGCAAAACAACTTGTCTGAATTCTTTAAAGCTGACAACAGGAAGGAAAAAAACCTAAGAAATGTACATTAATAAAAAATAAAAACTAATTGCATCAGAAGATGCCTGATTAGATCCTAAATTGAAAATAAACAAACAAGAACTAAAAAATGTTGTTGTTGTTGTTGTTGTTGTTCATAAGTGCCATAAAGTCTGTTCCCACCCATAGAGACCTAACACACAACAGAACTAAACATGTCCTGGTTCTGGCACATTCTCACAGTTGTTCCTATACTTGAACTCACCCACTGTGGCAGCCAATGGTGTGAATTCATCATGGTAAGGTCATTTTTCTTTGCCCCTGCCCTTCCCCACTTTACCAAATATGATGTCCTTCTCCAGAACGTGGTCTCTCCTGACAACATGTCCAAAGCATGCAAGATGAAGTCTCAACACCCTTGACTGTCAGGTGCACTCTGGCCATACTTCTCACAAGACAGAAAAGTTTGTCCTTTGGGCACTCCGTGGTACTTTTCAATATCCTTCTCCAGAACCACAATACAAAAGTATCCATTGCTTTTTGGACTCCCTTCTTCAAAGTCCAACTCTTGCTTGCATCTGAGGCAATTTAAAGTACCATGACTTGAAAAAAAAAAAAGGTGGGGCTGAGCCCCGGTGGCATAGTGGTTGTGCGCGGGACTGTGGCCCACTGAGGTGGAGGTTCAATTCCAGCTCACAGGAGCAAAGGCTGATCCTCCTACTCCCACCACCAGAGGGCAGTGATGCCTAAAAAAAAAAGGAAGTACCATGACTTGAATCAGAAAACCATGCATGATTTACTCTACTGGGAATAACATAATCAAGAGGAATGGCATGGCATTCATTGTCAAAAAGAACATTGCACAATCAGTCTTGAAGTATAAGACTGTCTGTGATAGGATTACATGTATACACCTTCAGGGAAATCCAATCAAAAAACGGAATTATTTTACCCCCAAGGCTACATTTTTTTTCTTTTTACAAAACAATTTCATCACCTTCCAATTTTTCTCCATGACACTTGATACCTTTGTCAAATTTATGATTCCATTCTTGGAAACATTTTAAAAACTCATGTTTGTATGGATGACAGTACCTCCCCTCATTTTCTTCTTCAACTCTACTGTGTCATCTCATCAAATCCCTGTCATTTCATGTCCTTCTAAAGATGTGGAAACAAAAAGATGTCCGACACAGAACAAGGGAAGGTGAATACAATGTGTGGAGCAAAAGAGACATGTTTTTTTTTTTGCCCAAAACTGGAGCATTCAGATGACTGCATGAACAGGTGCATTGTCATGGTGGCAAAACCAGTCCCCCATCTGCCACAAATCAGGTCTTTTGGGTTGACATGCTTAAATTATTTTTTTCAGAACCTCTAAATAGAAAACTTAATTAACAATCTGACCTGGTGGAATGAACACCAAATGCACTAGAGGTCAACATTTTCGACCATGTGGGAAGTTGACAGGCATCCAAAATGAGGCTTGTCATTAATCAATATTTCACTTTTTTTCTAAATGAGAAAACCACTTGTACGCTTGAGTTTTTCCCATAAAGCTGTTCTTATAAGCTATGTTCAACATCACAACCATTTCCGTGGCACTTTTTTCAACCAGGAAACAAAATTTCACAGCTCATGCTGTTTTCTTAAATCAACCATGGCAAAAAATGAAGTTCAAGTGAAATCGCTTTAACAAAAAGAATCACTGTGACCAGAGAGAACCTTCACAGATGATGTCACTCTGTGCACTAATTCAGAGCAAGTTGCTTGAAGCTCACCTAGTGGGAAAATTTTGTACTATGAAAGCTTCAGTTTGCGGGGAGGGTATCCCTTCTTGTCTATTATTAAATGCTATGCACCAACTCTGCAAGCTAGTGTTGAAAAATTTGAAGATTTCTACCAATGACTTTTGTTGGAAAATGATCAAGCATACTACCAAGGTGCATTGATAATTAATGATAAAATGAATGTAGAAATTGGAAATGAGGAAGGAACAGTAGTTTAAAAATATTAACTTAGTGACAGAAAGTTAGAGTTAACATGATATAGAATTTTGCAAGACCAATGGCTTTTTTTTAAAGCAAAAGGCAATGAATATGTGTCTGAGCTTCTCCAGTTGGGATACACAGAAATCAAACTGACTATATATGAGGGGAGAGATGATGAAGAAGCACGACATCAGGAGCTAAAACTAGATCAAGAGCTGACTGTGGAACAGGCCATTAATTGCAGCAAATTAAATTCAGTCCACAGAGGTAAGATACTAACTTGAGTTAATCCCATCTGAATTTGAGATATTTCAAAAACAGATCTGATGCATTTAACACTAATGGGAGAAGACCCATTGAACCATGAGAGGGCATCAAGAGCATCATTCATGAAGAAAGCAAAAAGATCATTGAAAAGACAGGAAAGAAAGAAAAAATCAAAGTGGATGTCGTAAGAGACTGACATTTGTTCTTGATCAGGAGTAGTTAGAGCAAATAGAAAACAAAATAAAGTCAAGAGAGCTGAATAGAAAATTTCAAAGGAAAGCTCAAGGAGTGAAAGCCAAGAATTAAACAAAAAACACTAACAAATAATTTTGTTGTTGTTAAATACTGTGAAATTGGTTCCCACCCATAGAGACCATACAAACCAATTGTTGCTGTATTGTATTAAAGATTCTTTAGTGTAGCTTCATGTGTTTCCTTAATGGTTTTAGGCACACTATATACTAAGTATTTGAATTACTGACATTTCATATGAATCATAGCTAGCTGTTTTGACTTATATACAAATTTTACCTTACCTAAAGATAGAGTTGGAAGTGGAACTCATTCATAATCCAGCGACTGCCCATATATGCCTTAAACTAGGAGATGAGGACCATAGATATTAGATCACCTTTTTGAAATCTCTGGTTTGCTTAGCAATATTTAAATGACATCTTTCAAAAGAACCCCAATCCTTTTATAATTTCCAATCAGGCTCAAGTTTAAATTTAAAAATAAAATTTTAAAAAACCTAACTGGCAGTGTCATACACTCAGACAAAAATTCAGGACTACTATTATGTTCATATTCATATTGCACTTAGTACCTAAAGATAGATAGCACATAATGAGTGAAAAGCTGTTTGGGGCATGTGCCTCCTACTGCAAGAGTACAGTTGGGCATTTAGACAGTAGAATTGTGGTTATGGGTCATCGATATAACATGTACTATGAGCTGCCTCTCAATTCAAGAACAGGCCCTAGAATATTTGTGGTTTTGCAAATACTCCTCAAATGGCTCAAAAATAAAGGCAGTATATTTAATTATCTAATTTTGTTTTATTTTAACTAAAGAGGCACAATTATAGAGAACTTGTATCCAAACTTACTGTCATGGAGTCAAATCTTATTCACAGCCACCATTGAGGGCGGAGTAGCGCTGCTCTGAGGCTAGGGGTTTCTGAGACTGTCGCTCTTTATGAGATTAGAGAGCCCCATCTTTCTGCCATGGAACAACTATTAGTTTCAAACTATTGAGCTTATGGTGAAGAGCACAACATGCAACTGCCACTCTACTAGGGTTCCCTGAACTGATACCTAGTCAGTTATATTAAATTGTACTGATCATACTTGTTCTGAATGTGTTCATCAATCACATGTATTCACGAAAACACAAAAGGCTAAGTTTTAATAAAGAACCACATTTATAATCTAATATTTTTCTAAAGTAAATTCATTTATGGTACTAATTTTGATTCATATAAGCCTCCATTGGAAAAGTGCGCTAGGAAAATAGTCCAGAAACCATTAGGTCCACCAAGGATAAAATTACTACTTTTGAGGCATTTTAATGTTTCCCAAGTCAATAGCTGATGTGGTAATCCAATGTCACTACAGTGACATTTGATAGTTTACATACAATCTGAAAATAAAATTGAAGTATCTTTTCTAGACTATAGAAAATGTGGAGGGGGAAATAGTCCCCTGCTTCTGAGTAGGAATTGAGTCCATGGAAGTGAGAGTTTGAGTTAACAATGACATTGCAGAATTTCCTGACATAGCATAGGCCAGTTCGCTGAGGACACTGTTATGTTTGTATTCAGGGCTTATAGTCCCTGGGTGTTGCTAAAGATTTGCACTCCACTACCAGCACTTTCAGCTATTGACTGATAACCAAAGGTCAGCAGTTGGAATCCACCAGTGGCTCTACAGGATAAAGATGGGGCGGTTTGCTTCCATGAAGATGGCGGTGTTGGAAACCTGATGGGGGAATAAATGTCTATGCTGTTTCATATGGTTACTGTGAGTTGGGATTGATTTGACAGCATTTAGGTAAGAAGGTTAGCCTCAATGATTTAAAACTACCTCGTGGCTCCATGGTAGGAAGGTCTGGAGATTTGCCTTCATCGATATTATAATCAAGAAAACCATATGGAATAATTCTCCTGAGGCCTGGTGGTGTCGTGGTTATGCATTGGTCTGAAATCTGCACGGTTGGCAGTTCAAAACCACCAGCACCTCTGCAGGAGAAAGACTGGGCTTTCCACTGCCATTACAAGTTACACTCTTGAGAGTCCACAGGGGTCCACTCTGAGTCAGCATTGACTGGACAGTAGTGAGCTTGCTAGCACTGGGGGTCACTATGAGTCAAAATTCACTCAACGACTAGGATATGTTGTCTTGTTACCATTGTTTAATATTAAGTGCTAAGGATTCACCAGTGAAATAAAGTTCCCCCTGATGTTCGGAAGCTTTGACTCAATGAAGAGCAGTCAGACAACCAACAAGAGGAAGAGTATATCAGCATATTGTATCTTTGACGGGGACAAGTGCTATTGGGATGGGGGTAAGTCGAGAAGCGCAAGGCAAAGAGAAATGGAAATAGGAAGAAGTTTGCTCTTAGTTACCATCAAGTTGATTTCAACTCATTAAAACCTGAAGATTACAGTGCATAACCAGTCAACATAGGCTTCCACAGCTTGTTGGAATCAGATTTTCAGAGTTTTCTTTATTTCATTATTTTCAACAGCTTTATCATACAGTTCAATTACATCAAGAAGTGTTGTAAAATCACCACGATCAGTTTTAAAACATTCTCTTCTTTCTTTCCCATTCAAGCCATTAGGACCACACCATGCCATGACATAGTTCAATTATATCAATCAGTGTTTTACAATCGCTTTTAGTTTCAAACCATTTTTTTCTTTCTTGTACTCTTTGATATGTTCTCTGCATTACCTCTCCACTTCCCCTGCTGTACCCCTCCGCAACACTTATTCTACTTATTGTCTCAAAAGGTTCATCCATACCTGGTTTCATTGGCCAAAAACAGAAAATGCTTAATAGTCAAAAGGGCTGCCAACAATAACAAAACACAAGCAAGATAAATCGAATATGAAAAAAAATCACACAGAAAAATGTAAAGACCAGATCAAGCACAAAGTTTATCAAAAGTAAGATCAGCTGACAAGTATTTAACCATCGAAGTCAGATTTATCATTTTAATCTCTTATAGTCATTTCTATAATCTTCTTTGTCTGATCACCAGGGTGTTCCCATCGCTCAGGTATGGTTAAAGGGAAATCACCGGGCACTTATTCTCTGAGTAGATCCTGCAAATATATTTTGGACTTCCACTATCATCCAGTCTTCTGCACACCAGAATCCCACAATTTAGGCTCTGATAATATTCCCTCCTTTGGATTTGGGTTAGATAATTACAATCCTTGGATCACGGATGTTGCTATGCTTCTGCCAAGTGGGCTTAGTGACTGTGTTAGTCCAGGTAGACTTGAGTAATAAAATTCATAGACATCAAGTGTGTATAAGAAACAACTTTATATACAAGAGTAATTGAATATTGAGCAAACATCCCAGTCTAGTCCAGATCAAGTCCGTAAGTCCATATGTCCAATACCAATCTATAAACTCCTCTTCAGACTCGGGCTCGATGTGTTTTGTAAACAGAAGTGTCTTGCAGCAGTGAGTGTGCCCCACTTTCACTCAGCTATTTATCTCCATCATGCCACAAAACGAGGTCATCAAGTTGCAATCTGATTGATGAGACAGACTCCACCTCCCATCTGATGTAACAGCTACAGAGGTGTCTCACTCAGAGGGCTATCTGTTTAAAATGAGCCTTTATGACCCCAGATGCTATTCTCTCTGGTAGTCAGGCACTAATTTCTTCAATATACTTTAGCATCCACAGCCCCACTAGGTGAACAAGGCTCTAATTCAAACACACTTGTAAACCAAAGATTTAAGGCCAAAATGACAGGATGTAGGAAGAAGCAGAACACAACTATCGAGAGTATTGACCTGTCAGTAGGTGAACTAACAATTACTACTTCAATGCTCTACTTTCTGTACTTAAATATGCATTAATCTGGCAACCTTCTGTCTGACAATGTCAGTGAATAGTATTATAAATTTTACCTCACCACCAGTTCATATTGTTTGTGTAAATAATATCCAGTCACATAAGGATTTACTCTGTACAAGTCAATATTCCATGCATTACAATTTGTATTTAGCCTATACTTACTCAAGCTTCCATTCTCAATTATGCATTAAAATCATTACCAGAGGCCAGATCAATGACACTATAAACAGAAGAATAATGATGCTCCAGGGAAATTATTTATATGATTCTCTACCATAAAATAACAAAAATGCCTGCATGGTGAACCAGAGGCAGACAAAAAATATAGATTTAGGAAAGCATTTGGAGCTGGAACTTCAGTCCAGTTCCAATCTAAAAACAATTCCTTCCTATGGCATGGCCCTGCTTCCTACTCATCCTCATTAAGGAAATGTGCTATTTTCAACAATTTTCCAAGATACAATTCACATATCATGCATTTCAATAGTTCAGCTATTTTCATAAGAGATTTGTAATAACCATCACGACAATCAGTTCCAAAACATTCCTCCTTCCTTGAACTCCCCATATCTTATTAAGCTATCCTCTCAGGTCGCTTTTATTCTATTGTTCTAGGTGTTGTCTCTATATTGTTGTTGGTAGTCCCAACCCATATCCGTCCTATGCACAATGAAGCCAAACACTGCCTAGTCGGTTGACATCCTCACAATTGTTCCTGTACTTGAGCCCATTCTTAGAGTCACTGTATAAATACATCTCATTCAAGGATATGTTATACAGGGTTCTCTAGAGAAATAAAACTAGAACATTAACAATTATATATTTATATTTATATAGATCGATAGGCTAATATAAGAAGTAGTTAAATAATCTATAAAGCAGTATAAATGGCTCGATGCAACTCACTTCCAGGAGGCCACTAATACATGGGCAGTCTTTCCAGTCTTGAAGGCTTCCAGGTAATCCTCTGTAGAGCAATTTAGGCTATCTGGCCCCAGGCAGCAAACAGCCAGGCAGGTCACCAACTATCAGCCAGATGATAGGGTCTTATAGTCCCCAGTTCAAAAGATGTATATTCCAATAGTGTGGTAAAGCGGGGATTGAAAGAACCTCAACTTACAGTGATACAGTCCATGGGTCAGGTGTCCCACTGGTAGTATACTTGGAAATCGAGGCAGAGGACAAGTAAGACAGAGACACACTGGTCTGAAGATCAAATACCAAGAGCACAGGAAGGGTGAGGCCTGGGGAGCCATTTATTACCCTGCCCCCTTCAGTCAATCTCACATGTGTTCATTGGCTATGTCAGTACAATAAACCTATCCATCACAAAGGCCTTTCTTTTTTCACTGCCCCTCCACTTTACCAAGCATAATATTTTTTTTCAGGGACTGATCTTTCCTGACAACAAGTCCAAAATATGTAAGATGAAAGGCACCATCCTTGCCTTAAGGAACATTCTGACTATACTTTTTTACTTCTTTTTTTTTGGGGGGGGGGAGGAGGAGTTAATTTTATTTATTATCATTAGTTGGCATTTGACATATGTATATCATTTTATTCCAAATTTCAATCATGTCTAGTAGAATATACAGTTTGTTACTGTAATTTCTAAACATTCATTTTCTATATGGATGCCTTGATATTGTCTTCCTTTTACCCCACAAACCACCACTGTACCCCTCCCCCCTAACCTTGAATTTTACTTTCTGTCCCTCTAGGTTCATCGATCCTAGGTTTCACATACCAAAAAATGAAAAGACATATATTGCAGCTTCAACAGGGTGACCTCTATTGGCTTAACAACTCTGCTTTACACACTAACATAAACAAACAAAAACAATACAAACCAGAAGTACAGAAAATTCTGGAAGCCAGATCAAGTCCATTCATCATCATAGGGGGTATCAACTGACAAAGTTAACTGTTCAGGGAAGATTCATGCCTTTGCTCTTTCATACTCCTCTCTCCCGCACACTCTGTTTAGTGAGCCCTCTCTTCCCTTTGCTCAGTTTTAGATAGGGGGAAGTCTCCAGAACAGTTCACAGGGATCTCCATATCCTCCTCCAGTATTACATCTTCAACTTCTTCATCATTAGCTTTGGTGGTTAGTGCATAAATTTGAATAATTGTTGTACTGATTGTATTTCCTTAAAGATGGATAGCTATAATCCTGTCTCTGTAGGGTATAGATATTGGCAGATACATATCATAAATAGAGATATATGAATGGAAGATATAAACCTATTTCAAGAGTCTTACCTGTTCTGGGGTTCATATACAGAAAACCACACAAAAATTCGGACAGAAAACAAATCACACAAAATACAGGCCCAGCATCATTGACACAACAAAACAAAAGAAACCTAAATTGATAACAAAGCAGTAAGCATTCAAAGCTTGAACAATTATACACTGGGTCAAGACCATGATCATTGACAAGGGGTGTTAAGCCTTATTGCTAAGGTACCTCTGATGGTTCTCATTTGGTAGTTCAGCATTAACCATTTGCAGTGCACAGACACAGCGAGGAGGAGGGGAATCTAACTAATTCTCAAGTGTATTCACTATTGACCTCGTTCAACAAGGACATGAAGAGTTAATATCATTGGGGATCTTTTCACATGGGTGAATGTTGAGGATATTATCCTGTGTGAAATTAGTCAATCACAAAAGGATAACATTGTATGAGACTATATAAAAGGATTTTCACACTAAAATAAATATTCTTTGATGGTTACAGGAGTGGAAGAAAAAGAAGGCAGATTATAGGCTAGAGAGTCAATGCCTGCTAACTTCCATGACCAAAACTAAAACCCAAACTCACTCCCACAGAGTGGATAACAACTTATAGAAACCCTAAAGTGTAGGGTAGAACTGCCCCAGTGAGATTTGGACACTATAACTTACGGGTGCAGAAAATACCGCCTCTCTCCTGAGTGCAGCTGATAGTTTCACACTGCTGAAGCCATTGCAGCCCAATGCAAAAGCACTACACCACTAGGGCTCTTTTGCTGAAGGGGAAAGAAATTCACAGTAAAAACGGATGGAGGCAAGGGAAGACAATGGGAGGAATAGAGGTCAGTCAGTCAACAAAGGTTAATAGTGTTATATACACAATCTTGCAACAATGATGGTATATATTAGTAGATATATGGATAGACACACAGGTTTAATGGGTGGGGGAAGAAGAGTTGATAATATCTCTTAAACATGCTCAGCTATCAAAAGATACAACATCTGAGGTCTTAGAGGCTTGAAGATAAACAAGTGGTCATCTAACTGAGAAGCAACCAAGCCCACATGGAAGAAGCACACCAACCTGTGTGGACATGAGGTGTCAAAGGGATCAGGTTTCAGGCATCAAAAAAGAAAAAATCATGTCATGTGTGCTCACCTTCCAATATGATTGCTGAAGACAAATAGGAGCATATGCAAACGTGGAGAAAGCTGATGGTGTCCGGCTATCAACAGATATAGCATCTTGGGTCTTAAAAGCTTGAAGGTAAACAAGCAGCTATCTAGTTCAGAAACAACCTACCTTTGTGATCACAAGGTGTTAAAGGGATCATGATCCCTATCTATCATGATCCCAATTCTACCTTACAAATCCAGCTATAGCAGAGGATGTGCACTTGTACAGATAGGGATTCTGTACATATGAAACACAGGGAATCCAGCACATATGAACCCCTCAGAAACAATGATGAAAGTGTGATACAAGGAGGGTGGAGCAAAGATGGGGTAGAAAGGGGGAACTGATTACAAAGATTTACAAAAAACCTCCTCTTTGCGGGACAGGCAACAGAAACGTGGGTGAAGGGAGATATCGGACAGTATAGGATATGACAAAATAATAATAATTTATAAATTATCAAGGATTTATGAGGGAGGGGAAGGGGTAGGGAAAAAATGGGAGCTGATACCAGGACTCAGGTAGAAAAAAAACGTTTAGAGAATGATGATGGCAACAAATGGACAAATGTGCTTGACATAATGGATGGATGTATGGATTGTGATAAATGTTGTAAAAGCCCACAATAAAATGATTTTAAAAAATAAATAATAATAAAAAATATCTCAAATATTCATTGTTAAATATCATTAAATGTATATAGCACATTTACTATATACCATAAGCATATATCCTATATAACGCATAGCTATAAAATAATATATTGGCATTTATACTATGTAATATAGTATATACAGTGTGCATAACATATATGTTTAATAACAAATATTTATATATGTATATCTACTTTTGCTGCAATTAAATCCATGAAGGTGGCACAGCATACAGGGAGCAGTTATAAAAACATTGTAGACATAAGCAAAGATCTAGAAAAAATGAATTGCTTGACCTGTAGCCTGAAGACTATTGCTTCAGAGACAACCCATGTTTATTGGCTTACAGTCCACAAAAACAATGTTCCACATCCTACTTTAGTGGAAAGTGAATAGCATCTTAAAAGCTTCTGAGTGGCTAGCTGAGGCTTGGTGGCACAGTGGTTGTGTGCGGGACTGCGGCCCACAGGTTTTACGCAGCAAATCTAGCAGCAGCTCTCCAGGAGCAAGGTTGGGCTTCCTACTCCCAACTAGGCAGTGATGTGAAGAAAAAAAAAGTTTCTGAGTAGCCATATATAGGCAATAATTGGTCTTTCCCTCTGTAGCGGGGGAATAAAGAATGTGAAAGATATATGGGAACAATTAGTCAAAGGGACTAGCATGTAAGCATCTATTCTCCATGACCCTGAAACAGAAGAACTACATGGAACCCAGTTACCACTTCAATTGCTCTGAATGGATCATCTTAGAAAACCCTGGATAAGGTGGAAGAAAAAGTAAAACAAAATGCAAATCATATAGAGGCCAGGTGCACTGGTCTGACAGAAGCTTGTAGGACCACCCAGACTCTGGTTCTTAATCACCCTCAAAGTCTGGAACTGCGCTCAAGCAGTCACATTGCAGACTGCTCTATCAGGGAAAAAGAATCCCCAGGCAAATAGAAATACTTTTGGAACTCTGGTAACGTAGTGGTTACCTACGTCAGCAGTTTGAAACCACCAGCCACTCCTCAGGAGAAAGATGAGGCCTTCTATTTCCCCAAAGAGGGACAGTCCTGGAAGTCCACAGGAGGCACTTCTACCTGCTCTACAGTGTCACCTGCTCAACGGCAGTGAGTGATACACACCTTAAAATACAACTAGTCAATGAGATCAAATGGATGGTTTTTACCCAAAGCAAATGTTCAGAAAGATTAAGAAATCAGGTTTAGGAGTGTGGTGTTTGCACTGAAGCAAAATTACCTTGGTATGGATCTTCGATTCATCATCGTTGAAGCTTATCAAGTGACTGGGAGAAGCATTTAAATATGATGTACAGTACATAACTTGGGGATAGGACAGGCCAATTTTTGTCATTACGACAATGTATGAAAAGAATTTCAAAATCAGGAACCATCCCAAAAGACAAAAAGCTCACGTTTTGAAACAAGGGGCCCTCTAAGTGGGGTGTCAAATAAGTCTACATGGAAGAAGCATTCTAGCTTACATGTTCAAGAATTGTAAACAGTACATTCAAATCTGGAAAAGAGAATGGTACTAAGCAACTAATACTAACAAGAGCTTAAATTCTGAACACCTGGTTTTCAGAAGGCTAGGAATGACCATGGAAGTCTGAAATCCATTTGTAGAGTCCTCCCATGGATTAAGCCTGTAGTGAATCACCTCTGACACACATCTAGATACAAATAGCCTGCTATCAGAGAGAGAGCATTGCAAGGTCAGTTGTGGAAGATGCAGTTAGGTTAAAATGCAATTCCATACCATTTCATCACCTTTTTTTGACCCATTTTATAGTGGTTTCAGGTTTTAATGTTTTCTGCTTTCTTCGTGATTGAGACTTTTCTGTTTTGGCAGTGTTGTTTTTCTTTGTTCCTTGGTTTTGTTTCATGTTATTTCTCTACATATGAAATCCAGAACAGCCAAATTGAGAGAGACAGTAACTGGGTTAATAATTACCTAGAGACATGGCAGGGGGATTTGAGGAGAAGCAAGGAGCTAACAACAATGCAAATGAGAAAGAAAAAAATGCTCCAAAATTAATGGTAGTGATGATTGTACAACTCTTCTTAATAGGAATGAACTAAACTGTATGATATGTGAACTATATGCTAATAGAAGCATTAAAAAATAAGAAGAGTCACCACTAAAGTGCCTGGGAACTTCCTGCCTAAAGTGGCTGAGGCAGCAGAGCACTGACTCCATGAAACAGCGAAGGGAACAGTGCTGAGCCCACAAGTCAGAGCACAACAGTCACACTGAGACCATGAGACCACCTGGAAGCTGGATTGCAGAGTGGCGCGTGCTGTGGGTATGTATCAGAGTTAAGGGAGCTTGGCATCAGGGCAAAGGCCAGGGGGTCATGTGGCTGAGAGTCTGAGGACCAGAGAGAGAGATGGTTGCTGGCCTGGAGAAGAGGAGGCCCTTTTGTCAACAAAGGATTATCTTTTTAATGTTTTCTGATCCTGAATTGTGGTGACCTGCTAGCCTCCATAATCATGAGGATTATCTGTGAATTCTGCGTGGCATTTGCAACAGATGATCAAGTCCTGCAGAGCAGCACAATGCCGTGGGAAGACCGCTGGTGTCGGAATAAGACAAGGAAGATATGGAGTTAGAGTTGGAGTCTTCTTCTCAGTAGTGATAATGGAGGAGGTAAAACGCGGCCACAATATCATTTCCTGGTGAAACTGAGGTTTTACCTTTGGCTGTGTTAAATGTAAAATGTGTATAAACTATCCAAGTGATGAATTCAAGAGGATAGTTGACTATAGGAACCTGAAATATAGGAAGGATGTGCAGAAAGGAGTGATGAATTTGAAAATCATTGCCATATGGATAGTATTCAAAGTCATTCATCTGAATACTACCACAAAGTGGTTAAGAGGGAAACAAGGCCCAGCCAGAGATAAGTCTTAAAACAATCCAAATTTAAGAGGCTGAGTAGAAGGTGATAAAACAGAAAGAAAAAGTGACAACAGGCTATTAGGGGTGTAAGAGGGGCAAAAAAAGGCTCTGTGTCCTGAGAACTACGCAGTAGTTAGTTATCAATAATAAAGGGGGTGATCAAATGTCTCTAACTCTGCTAATGATTCAAGCTGTATAAGGACTAAGAATTGACCATGGAATTTTAAAATGTATGTAATTGGTGATAGGGCTCCCCAAACCTAATTAGTATAGGATTAAGAGAGAATAGCAGAAGGTATGGCAGCTTTGTGGATGGAGCACTGAGCTAGTAACCACAAAGTTTGTGATTTGTGTGGGGAAAATGAGTGGGGTGCTCCTGTAAAGATTTACTCTCAGAAACATTAAGGAACCATTCTACTCTTGTCCTGAAGAGTGCCTGTCAGTGATAAGTGAGAATTGATAGGACTGCAACAGGTAAGAGAGGATAGAGGTCTGCTAACAGCAATAATAGATAACTCTTTTAAGAATTATTTCAAAAGAAATAATACTTTTTATCTTATTTTTATTTTCTTGGATTTCTAATCAATTGCTAGCCTATGAGAAAATCACCAAGATAACAGAGAATAAAATTTTTGAATAATTAAGAAAAACATGTACTGTATGCTTTGAAGTACTGAATAAGACTTAAAAGAAATAACTATAAAAAAGCATGGGTGGCATTGCTGAATTCAATGACCTTTAACAGGCAAGTTAGTCTGCTGCAATGGAATCCATTATAACTGATAGAAACCCTATATAGTTAAGAGTACCCTCAGCTCCTTAACATCTAGTTAATCCATGGAAGAAATACGATTTAGACAAGAGTAAAGAAAGTCCAAGGAGTTTGCTGGGACTGTGGGTCAGCATTGGGCTGCAACCCATAAGGTTGGCCATTGAAACCCCCCATATGCTCCTAAGAAAAAAAGATGGAACCATCTCCTCTATTATGTACAGTCTTGTATACCCTGCATGGGATCACTATGAGTTTTTAGCTAATTGGATGTCAGCGTTTGGTCTTAGTTTAGGAATTGTGCATTTATGGGAAGTGTGAAAAAGAGGTAGGAGGTGCAGATGCTAGTAGATGTGGGTAAATGTAGTGATGGGAATTTATGGAACCTTAATTTGCCAAAGTTTATCAGTCTACTAAGATATACTAAGCCCAGTAAAATCTTTGGAGAATGAGAAGGGGGAAGAGGTATTTCAGATTTAAGAATAGGATAGAAATAAAATAATGGTTAGAGCAATAGGGATGAACTGAAGAAGTGCCATGTATTATATAATTGCCAATTAGTCTTAAGGGCTCAAATGAACTTCTTTATTGTGGGTTCTAACCCACCAACATGTTTATTTATTTTCTCCAACCTTATTAAGTTGTAGTATGCAAATATTGAGTACATGGAGAATGTACTCAACCCACATAAATGCTGTTAAATGAGTAAAGTGAAGCAAGAAAGCTGCAAAGGAGTAGAAGATGTGTTTATGGAGCATATTATCCTAGTGTGAGGCGAGTAAAGTTAGTGAGAGGGTGCAAGGTAATGAAAAAGCCAAAGAATAAAAGCGTTGAACATCCCAGTGGGTTTGTAGCATAATTTAAATCAGGCTTCTAGTGAAATTTAAGAACTAGGTCAGAATATGAGACACCGGATATTAAGATGACAGGTTAGTGGGTAGTAATTGGCGTCAGACTCTGACAATAAAAGTGAGTTATAGAAAAAGAGGATGATACTTTTGGTGGAAAAGCGTACGAGTTCAAAGCACTGAGAAGCTACAGTGATGGATATGAGGGGGTACCCCCAAAACTGGATTTTTTTAAAGCTATGTACTTAATTTTTTTTTTTTTTTAGAAAATGACCATATTGCCATCAAAGCACTCTACAATTACATTTAATGCATTTGTCAAATATCCAATTCTATTCATGGAAATAATTTTTCAAACTCATCTGTTTGAATGGCTGACAGCACCTCTCTTATTTTTTTCTTCTCCTCTTCTACATTGTCAAAGCACTGTACTTTTATGTCCCTCTTCATCCATGGAAACAAAAATAAGTCACACAGAGCAAGGTCAGGTGAGTACAGAGTATGGGGAAAGAAAGGCAAGCTGTTTGGTTTCTTTGTTTGCTTTTTAAAAAACTGATATGGCTGCACTAGCAGGTTTATTGTTGTGGGGGCAAAACCAATCCCCCATCTGCCACAAATATAACCTTCTTTTGGGGGTCATACTCTTCAGAACCTCTAAATAGAAGACTTGATTAACAGTCTGATCTGGTGGAATGAACTCCAAATGCACTAGGAGTCCACATTTCATCTGTCTGGGAAGTTGACGGATGTCCAGAATGTGGTTTGACATCAATCGACATCTCACTTTTTTGAAACAAAACCACTGTACACTTGATTTTCCCCACAGTGCTCTCCTGGTAAGCTGTGTTCAACATCACAAAAGTTTCCATGATATTTTTCCCAAGCAGGAAACAAAACTTCACAGTCACAAGATTTTCTCGTAAATTGGCCATCAGAAAAAAACTAAGTTCAAGTGAAGCAGCTGTTATGAAATAATTCACTGTGACCAGAGAGAACCTTTCCAGATGAGATGAGTGAATGCACTAACTCAGAGAGAGTTGCTAGATTCTTACCTAGTGGGAAAAATGCATACTACAAAACTCTGCTCTGCCTAGCACAATTCTGCTTCTTTGGTGGATGTCTCCTCTTTACATAGTTAAATGACAAAGAATTGATACAGGAGTACTGATAAAGTGACTTTTCAAAGTCACATTTTCAAAAGCTGACTAAATGAGGAGGAATGACGTAGGTAGCACATAAACAAAGACAAGTAGAAGAAACATTGAAATTTTAACTATGAAGATTCAAGCTGGATGGATTCAAGGGATATCTGACAGAGGATAATTTAAAATTGGCAATGATAGTCAAGGTAACTCCCATCTCACCTTTGGGTCTAGTGATAATTGGCAGAATGAGCAGCTACTACATGAAAACCCTACAGGAGAGACAGGGGTCAGGGGAGAACCACTTTTACATTAGAGCAGAAAGATAATGGGAAGGTTCAGGGAAGCAGATGCAAAACGATTCTATAGGAACAAAATAGGTAGATAAAGGAATAAGTCAATTGAGAGATGGAGTTTCTTGAGTAAATGGACATAAATTGTAATAAATGACAGAATTAACTCAAAATATGTATGTGGGCATGATCTTATTATCTTTGGAGAATGAAGTAGGTGTTTGGGGATTTTTGTTGCCTCTTACAGAGACAACCCACAGCTGCAGAGATGATTTTACAGTCTATAGACTCTATCAGACTGTGTAAAACTACTGATCCTGTAAGACACAGGAAAACTACTCCATATGGTTTCTGAGGCTGTAAATGTTTATGGGAGCAGACAGCCTCATATTTCTCCTGTGAAATCATACAAAAGACATTTTGTTTTGCAGCCTAATACTTTGCTTCCTGTTCCCTTCTAAGAATGTCCTTTCCTGTAGAGGCATGAAGGGTATTAATCACAGCCTATGGATCCAATTACTCTATTATGGACATAGAATGTCCGGGGAAGACAAGAGTTTGGTTCAAATACAGTGAGACTTCTAGGAAAGTCAGAAATTATATTTTGCTTTCATCTCTATGTCTCTAAATGAGAATAGTACAATATATTTCCCTATCACTTATCCCAGGGTATATCTTATTAATAATGATCACAGTAATTTTTACTCTACATCGATATTGTACCCATTTTGCTCAGAGAGGCAATCTTTTCTCTCTCTCTCTCTCTCTCTCTCTCTCTCTCTCTCTCTCTCTCTCTCTCGTCCTGGTACAATTAATTAGAGAGACAGTAATTTTTACCCATACATCACTAATGATCAAACTACTGACTTGATAAAATGAATTTCATTCAATGGATCACAGGACAGAAAATCACACATTATGTAAATCACTGAGGTGAAGTCAAACACTTAAGTATGTAGAGTAAATTTCATATAAGCAGGCTACGCTTCAACAGTCATCTACCTATCCTCTCCACATCCAATTTTACTGAGCTTCTGTGTTCAGATGCTGTGCAAGGCAGTAGTAAGGAAGTAAGCAAGATCTCCATCCTCGTGTTATTTATAATCTAATGAAGAAGAGGACATTCATCAAAGTTGTATGTATATGATTAATATTTTGAGTAGAGACTAAAACAAAGACATCTAAAATTGTTCATTTGCTGAGAATTACCTGAAGCCAATTTTTTTAATTTCAAAATTCGATTATACTCTGAGTTTATCTCTAGAGCCATGACATCAAAAGAACTGTGATGGCCATAACAAGAGAGTAGAGTAGTTACAGGGTCATGGAAACCTGCCACGTGAACATCTTGAGTAAGATCTTGCCATTCCTTCCTTTAGGTTATAGTATCTGAGGAAACCCTCAGAGATTAGTTGAAGAGTCACCACATCATAGTATCAGTAGCACTCTCAACTCCTTGCTGTCCAGTGGATTCTGACTCATAGGCAGACTAGAACTGTCACACAGGGTTTCAAGAAACAAACTGCGACAATCATTGTGGCCACTGCTCAAAGGCCATGCTACTTTAGTTTTTCCAATGCAACAAGGAGATCTTATATTTCCACAATTGAAGTCTAGAAAGAAGGACAAAACATGGCTGTTCTGCCAGAAATTGAATTGTGTCATCCTGAACACGCCCCTAATCTCCCCACCTACCACGTGAACCTCTGCACATTCAAAGGACTGTCAGTAAGGCCCTAACCTCCAAGCTTGGCTCCTGGTGCGTTATGCTCTGCTGGGACACAGACTCATTTAATCTGTTGAAACCAGTAGTCTTGACTTTCCAAATGAGTAAAATCAATCTTAGGCACACAAAAACCAGAGAAATTCTAGCTTCTTTGTTCACTTCAATATCTTATTAATAAACTTTGTCTTTTGATTCTTCACAGAATCATTCTATATAATCCATTGGCTAGAAAATTGGCAATACTTACCCTGTCATATTTTATTTAATGCAATTCTATGCTGCTACTTCAAGACCAGACTTTAAAATGCTAAATCCATGTTATTCAAAAATATACTCACTGCTACTTGGTGGCAAAAACAGTCCATTGATATTTCGAGGTTTGCTGTGATAAAAGATACAACTGATCTTCACACAGCCAAGAGGCTGAGTTTCCCAGAAGCATGAAATGCTGCAGTTTTGCTAGATAGATGGGATGGGGGAAATGTAATAATCAGACGCCACATTAACAATAAATGCAGTGTGCTATAATAGGTTTAACTACTGATTTATGATCATGTGTATTTCCCACCTTTCAGTGTTTCTTAGTCATGCATGCCCTTTCTTTAAATGATACAGTGGATGCTCCTAAAACAGGTTCTCTGTTCTTCTAAGAATTTAAGTTTATTAAAAGGCTAAGTGCCAGAAATTGAATTTTTGCTATCAGCAGTGAAACAATCATTTTCTTATGGCTGTAAGTATATATATATATATAGTTCCATGTTATTGAACGTCAAAACGTTTGACCAAATTGATGATGTTGAAGAACACTACCTGCATTTCCATGTGTCTAAATCTGCAAAGGGGATCTAAACATTTTCCCTCTCTCCATAACGAACACACAGTGGCACTGCCAAGGGCCTCTTCGCAGTGTCGGAACCGGCACTGGGAACCCTGAAAGGAGGGGGAAAAGTAATTAGTGTATAAAACTAAGACTCTATTATTGAAATATGGAACGATCAAGTTAAATTATCAATGAACAGTATTCTGTTAAATTTTAGCAGCATAGAGAATCAAATGTCAGGGTATATGGTTCTATTTTAACAAATTGGTCTTAGTGAGACACAGAGAGACTAATGTGATAATCTAATGATTACATTGTATAATATGCCTTATGTCTGATAATAAAACACTTTTAAAACCCAAATGACTCACTAAAGATAGACTACTAAATAGAAATATACAGATCCACAGATGGAAAAAAATGGTAGCCATTGCCTTTTGGGACGAGCTGTGGGTAACAAACAAGAAAAAAGTATTCCATTTATTTCTTGTGTATTTTGATGTATGCCCCTAATTGTTCGTCTTTTATTCCTCTTTCATTCAGATTCTCTCTCTCTTTCTCTCTCTCTTTCTCTCTCACATAGACCATAGACCTCAAAGCACAGAGTATGTGAAATCAGAAAACCCATACTCAAAATCTCTGACTTTACAACTTGCCCCAGTTACAAAGTCCAATCCTAGACCTATATTGCAGTTTCCTCCTCTATAAATATAGAATAAAAGCCCTTCACCTGGGTGCATCTGCTCAGAACCACGGGAGCAAACTAAGAGAGAAGGAAAGAGAGAGAATGGAACACAACCTGGCCCACCAAGTCCCAGGGATGATGTTCCTGCTGAGAGCGGCCAACACACAGAAAGGACCACAGGGCTGGCACCACAAGGAGACACCAGATCCCTTACTGACCCAAAGTGCTTTGGGGGATAACACTGGATAAACAGTGTGAGAATTGCACCTTGTCAAACTCATCTGTAGACAATTGGATATCACGTAATAGAAGGGTCACAAGGAAGGGATGAGCCAGCCAAGGTGTAGTACAGTACCATTGAAACATACAAAATACAATCAATATTCCTCTACTTCTTTAATGCTCTCCTCTCTCCCCCACTTTCATGACCCTAATTCTAACTTAAAAATTTAGCTAAACCAGTGCATGTACACTGGTACACATAAGAACTGTCAACACAGTTAATCCAGTACAGGTAACCCCCCCTCAGGAACAATAATAGGAGTAGGGATACCATGTGGGTAAGGGTAAGGTGGGGGGAGGAAGGAGGAACCAATCAATAATCTATATATACCCGCCACTCCACGGAGGGAAATGTGGGTGAAGGGAGACAGGTGGTTGGTGTAAGCGATGAAAATAATAATATTTTATGAATTATCAAGGATCTGTGAGGGAGGGGAAGAATGAGGATCTGATACTAAGGGCTCAAGTAGAAAAAAAATGTTTTGAAAATAATGATTACAACATATGTACAAAGGTGCTGGACCCCATGAATGTATGGATTGTTTTAAGAGCTGTAAGAACCCACAATAACATGATTTTTAAATAAATAAATAAATAAAAATACTGAAGAAACTTGAAAAAACTCCTCTCTCCTTATAGGAATTTTTGAATGAATTATGTGATGTGAGTTTTCTGAGTTCTACGCCTCTCCTTCTTTAGTTATTCCCTCAATTATTGAGGACCTCCTCCCCACATTAGCCACTGTGCACAGTACGTGGGGTCACAACAATGGGAACAGATGAAATTCTTGAACTGAAATGAGCCGCAATTCCATTTTTATTCTGAGATGGAGTGGATTCCCTGGCTGTGGGTGAGTTTTAGTCTTAAGGTTACCACTAACGGGAGTACATCTAATGCTTACGTCTTCACTCAGAGGTTGGCTTCACTCAAGTTTCCCAGTAAAGACTTAAATCAGACATAGTCTTTTTCATTGGGTCCATTCTCTCATAACTAGAAACCGCTAGTCATACAGTTTTTATGTTTGCTTCATTTCATTCAACCTAATTTCCTGGATATCTTTAACACCTTTTCCCTATGTAGCTTTATAAACTTTAATATTTAAAATGACCATCTGTTTACACTACTTTTTTCTTTTTTCCATATTTAAATATTTGTTTTTGACAAGCAAAAATTTAGTTCTACATTAGAGAATTACAAATAGGGAGCCTATTAAACTTTTTAAACTAAATTTCATAGTGGCATCAATTCAGTAACTTTAATTTATATGGATGGAATCATTTAAACTAAACACGTAAAGTGAATATTATAATGTTTTTAATATGAGGGATCTTATGTATTGAAGAGTCATAATACAGACAAAAGTGCCACCAGTCAATTGCGAAGTCATAGGCATCAAACAAACCACAAGCTTACATTATCTCAAATTTCTCTTAGAGAACTTCAATATACCTAAAATATATGATGAGCTTTTAATACAGCTTTGAAGAACATAAACTCTGTCATGGGATCTTAGTTCATTTTCATCCAGCAATGCAAATTATGAATTACGGCTATTCTCCCTTCTTTCTACTACAAAGCTTAAGCAGGTGAGGTACTGTAGATTGTACAATATTTACCTTTATGCATGTGGAATTAAAAAAGAAATAGCAGTCATTCCCAACTTCTGCCATTTTCAACTCTCGCTGCTAATCCAATGTTTATATATGTAAATACATATGAGAATTGCAGGAATGCAAATCTAAAAACTATCAGTGTGTATGGGGGAAAAGGTTTCTTTTCCACAGACGTTCAGGATATCAATAACAATCCCTTAAAACTGACCTTTACACATTAGATAATCCTTAACAAAATTTAAATTAGAAGATACCTTCTCTAGCTTTGCAGAAATGTTGAAAATGGTTGCTAGTCAGCCCACAAACTCAAACTTCCAGAATTATCCTCACTGTTACCTAATCAATTGTTTGCTCATCATAAATGACCTCAGTGTAACTGCCAGCTACTTTTACCCTGGGGTACAGTATTTCCCTTTCTCTTGAATCTGCTCTTTTAACCAAAAGGGCTTATAAAAATAAAACAGCATATTTTGTCTGCCAATCTGATTATTGAATCCAGAACATAAGCTAGTGCCTGCTTAATTAAGAAGTGTTAAATTTTTCACAAGTTAATATTTCTTTTCTAAACCCCTCATTTCTATATATAGCTTGGAAACAAAACTAAACATTTTTTACATGACAATAGGAAAATCTTATCCATATTACAGGATAATAGATTAAATATGTACTCACTGCTATCCAATGATTTGGGGGAAAAATCATATTCCATTCATCATACATTAAAAAGCTAACAAATTAAACTACTTATGTATCTTGTAGCTATATCTTGTGCATTTTTTATCCATCATAAAGGGAAGACTCCTTACTATAACAATGTTTCCAGGGTGCTTTCAAATTCTGAGATCTTGTTGAAAACAAAGTAAAAAACTTAGACTTCCAAAATGAGACATTTCAATCGGCAGTTATTGAGGTCTTCTTCTAGTTCTTCATCTAAAGAACTAGAATATAGTGTATATTCACCAAAAAAGTGATTTGAAATGCTATGGAGATCACAAATAATATTAGATCAAATGTAAAGATATTTTAGAAAGAGTTGTTTATAACAATAGATCTGGTTAAATCCTTGAAAATATTAGCAAAATATAAAATCATGACTCCCCTTTTGCCTTAAATAATAGCAAATCTATCTTAATTACAGAAGCCGTTGGGAAAACAACCCAACGGAGTATTATCAGTTGGTATTTGACATCAAATAAATTCTCCAATTGCCTTTGAATTTGTAACTCCATTGGACTATCTTAAAATACAGGTATCAAACAGCATCGCTGTTAACACCATGATTAAAGTAAAGGATTTGGTGGTTTGTCAGGTTAACCATTCAACTGCTAACCACAGTTCAGTGGTTGAAACTCACCAGCTAGTCTGTAGGAAAAAGATGAGGTTTTCCGCTCTCATACAAATTTATATTGGATCACTTTGAGTTAGAATCAATTCAATGGCAGAATTTTCAGTGTGTCATACATAGAAAAAAGGCTGAAAAATGTTTTTACGCTAGGAAAAAATGCATTCCCCTCAGGTTTTTCCATTAGAAACTGCCATGACACAACAAACCTGAGTATCTAGTTTTGCCACTGCAGGGAAGAATGTATAGATCTGAATATTCTGATGGTCCTTGGAATACCTGGTACCCTAATTTCTTTTTTCCCTATTATATTTGCTTCTTTCCTTCTTCCTTTGATCCCCCTCCCGTTTCCTTCTTTCTTCTCTCTTCTTGTGAAATCCAGTCTAATCTTTGAAGAAAGGCTAAGTAAGACCTTGAGTTTTACTTCTGCAATGAAGATTGAGGGGAAATTTGCCTCCCCAGCAGGGATAGGTGTATACATTTTGTAATTACATTGTGTTGGTCAAAGCAGACTCTGTCTTTCATTTTAGCTGCACACTAGAATATTGATACAAGAGAGAAGGAAGTCTTTCTTCCAGTTTCTAATTCCACACTTTTACTTTACTCATCAGGGGTTGGTGGGACCTCCAGGACTTTTCAGATGGAAGAGACTCAGACAGTACCTGGTGGAGTAGAAGGCTTGTTTGTAAGTGTAATTTCTTCTCCCCTTTCTTGGGCTCCTCAGTTTGTGTCAGAGGTTTCTTCAGGTACTGATGAAACTTATTCTCGTGGGGTGGTCACCTTGCTGCTACTATTTAAAGAGCAAGTGGAATGTTTTGGGAGATAACTCTTCCTCCGAAATGATAGAATGCTGGACCTAGAAGATTCTGTGGCAGTTTGAAAAATAGTAGTTGATAGCTGTAGGAGTTGTTTACATAATTGTTTGCTCCTTATCATTGGTGGTAGACTGTAAAATAGTTAGCAGTTACAGGTCCCAGTATTTCTAGCCAGCATCCGTTGTTGTTATCTTGTTTTACATTTCATTAGTCTTTTTTTCCTATGGAAAATAAAAAATAGAATAAAGTAAATAATTTGAAATAAATCTCTTCTTCCCCATCTCTAAGGCATAAGGCAAAGAACTAAGTTTTTCAAGGGATTGTTCTTTAATCCTCCTCATTATTTCCCTACCTATACAGAGATTAGACTTTTAAAATTTTCCAAGGGTAATTCAGTAAAATGCTAGACAGTTGATGTCTGCATATAGGAAAATGATAGAAATTTGGGGCAAGTTTATTTATTAAACAGGCAATCAAATCAAATCTGCCTTTCAAGTTAAGCAGAGAACTACAAATTTCAATGAACTTTTATTTGAGAGTCAATATTTTTGTTATTCCATATTCTTTTGGGCAATGAAACCAAATAAAGTCATTGCTTACTGTCAATTGACTACCACTCGTGTTGCACTCTGTTGGAGCGCACATTTAAGGATACTTGGAGTCGTAGAAAACCTTTGAAGCCGTAATTTGGGTATTGGCATTAGTCCGGGGTTTGGGATTAGTCTCTGGTTACTTAACTCCACAAAGCGCACCAGAACTGTATCGCACAAGGCAGCGTGGTCCACACGCTAACTTGTTTAATGTATGTTGGGTTGACAGGTGTTTTAGATGTAGCGTTTCCTAACATTCTCCCAGGGAATCACTTTTCTTTGCGCTGGGGGTATTTCTAAATTCCTATAGGGCTCCCCAAGGAATTTCTGAAAGAAAACAACATAATAGGTTGGCTCAGAATGTTGTTAAATCGCCATCTGAAATAATGCATCACTTACACCTTGACATTATTTAATTTTCAAAAAATATCGTCGGTTACTAAGCGTGGCTAAGTACGCAACCCCCGGAAACGGATCTTTGTTTTCCCATGTCTTCAGAACCGCGGCTCGCACGAGGATGCGCTCTCCGGGGCGCCTCAACCTCCCGCACTACAACTCCCAGAAGGCGCCGCGGCCGTGGCTTCCGGGCGGGCATCCCCGCCTCTCCGTTCCGGTTGGGCTTCGCGGTACGCAGGCGCCGCCGGGGGCGCGGGTCGGGAGCGCGGCGGGTGCTGGGGCGACGCGTCGGTGGGTTTCTCCCGGCTGGGCAGCGCGCGCGGGACTCGCACTGCCTCGGGAGCCCACCATGAGGCGCCTGGGCTCAGTGCAGCGCAAAGTGCCGTGCGTGTTTGTGACGGAGGTGAAAGAGGAGCCCTCCGCCAAAAGGGAGCAGCAGGTACCCGGGCGCGGGGCCGGGAGCGGAGGCCGCGCGGGGACTCTTGGAAGCTAGTGGGGCGCTCCGCGGGCGCCCCCGAGCCCCGCACCCGGGCGAGCTGGGGCCGCCCTGGAAACCCGCAGCGTTTCACCGGGCGGCATCTGAAATAGGGCCCGGCAGCCTCCGAGCGCCTTTGCCGTTCGGTGTGTAAAGGCGGCAAGGTGCGAAAGGACGTTCCCATGCACGTCGACGTCGGCACTCTTTGGAGAAACCCCGTCCGGACGGGGAGGGGTTCGTGTAGGGCTGCTGACTGCAAGGTCAACGGTTCGAACCCAGCCGTGCCGTGGGGAAAGGTGATGCTCTCCGCCGCAGAAAGAGTTAACCGTCGCCGACACCTAAGGGGCAGCTCCACTCTGCCCTGTACGGTCACCGTGCGTCAGAATAGACTCTGGTGTTGTTCAGCAGGCTGACTGCAAATTGCGATGTTCGAACAGGGGGGACCCGCTAGTCTAATAGAGTTCTGCAAAAGGTAGAACTACCTCCCTCCACCGTTATTCAGTGTATTGATTCGAAGTTTGGTGTTCCACTTCCAAACTTTGGGTGAGCCGTAGCAGGACCTGGGAGATGCTGGTTGATGTACAGGTAGTCTGAGTCACCTTGGTGACTCTCTAATCCGTAGGGAAGAGCTTGGTCAGCAGAATCTCAAGCTCTCAGAGGTGTGTGTCATCCTCCAGATGGTACAAAACGAACAGGTCCATTTTACATCATCAAACTGAACGGGGCTTCAAAAAGTTCGTGGGAAAACGGAGTTAAATGATATGGGAGAATGCAATTTCTCCACGAGCTTTTTGAAGTCCTAATTGTACAGCAGCGACACTGGCCTTCTCCACGTCTGCCTCACTAAAAGGCCTTTAAGGTGGAAGTTGTCTTGTTATTTCCATAGGAAACAGCACCTAGGAACTGCCACAAGGCACCGCACTCCCACTGAGTAGCATCTGAGTCACAGAGACACTGTGTAGTATTCTGAAGACTGTCCATCCTCATGGCAGCTGCCGGACTCATCTTTCTTGTTCCGTGTGTGCTGGTGGATTTGAACAGCAGACCTTAGGGGTAGCAAACCATTGCACTGTGCCATTAGTGCTCGAGACTCACTGAATTAAAGAATGAACTTCTAATTGACTTCATGCATGCTTTTAATGTTTCTATTTACATTTTATTAGTAACCTTTGCCCTTTTTATCCTCGATTCTGTTATCACCTAACTTGGTGGTTTTACTTGCTACCAAGAATGACCATCTTACATTGTTCCCTAATCCAAAACTACCACAATTTCTCGTGGTTCTTAGCATTATTTAAAAGTTCTGACAAAGCTAACCCCTATGATTGACTCTTCAGTAATTTCAGTTCACTCTAGCTGTGACTCTCAGTTTTATAGCCGGGTTCTCAACTTTGGATGGTGAGAGACGGTATATACTATGTAAAGTACCTTCCACTGGGAAAATGTTGCCCTATTCCTCTCCATCTAAGAGTAGTTTACAGTTTTAGTGTAGCATTCATATTGTTAACTGTGGTTCAAGATCTGCCTTTAAATCATTCCCGTTTTCCTTTCTCATTTCATAGTGAGGCTTTTGTTCTAGTAAAGTCTGTTGTCCTGTGGACACACCAAGTGTAGGCCTGTCTTTATACTTTTGCTAAGACCAGCCACTGTCTGGATGATCTGGATGTTTATTTTCTTAGCTTGTAGCTTCTCCATGCATTCTTTGACCAACACCACTGCTTGGTTTCTTTCCTTCTCCCAAAAGTGTAGGGGACCACCCAATTGATACTTGCAACAGATTTTTATACACACATAGCCATTTTTCTAGTTATAAAGTCTTTGATGACAAGTAGAGAATCTTGTGTACTCCATTTGGACTTGTCGATAGCAAAAAAAATGGTATGTAGCTTTTAAGAAGATACCTATTATTGGTAGAGTCTACCAAATGGTAGATTCTTATAAGAATTTTGTGCTAATTAAGGTCCCAATGGCAGGATCTCTGGTCTTGTAGTGGCTTTCACATTGTGCTACTAATCACATGGTCAGCAGTTCAAAATCACCAGCTGCTTCAGATGAGGCTCTGCTGTAAGGGCTTACACCTTTGGGAACCCACAGGGCAGTCCTGTAGGGCACTGTGACGTGGACTCAGCTCAGTGGCAGTGTGGGTTTGGAAGAGCCCTGTGGCAAAGTAATCCTGCCCAACCATCCAAAGATGATGGCGATCCACTGATTTCAAGGTCATAGTAGTGATAAATCCCATAGACATTCAGTTATATCTTAAAAGTACCAATTCAGTTCAAGCATGGGGCAAAAAACATATCAGTTGGAATGAGGGGGAGAGCAGAGTGGAGAGCCAAAGCCTACGAGTAGTCAGTTGGACACTGTCAGAACAGTCCTCAGAGAAGAGTCAGTCAGGATGCAGTATAGCACCGATGAAACATACAACCTTCCTTTAGTTCTTTAATGGTACCACTCCCTCACCTACTACCATGACATCACTTCTATCTATCCAATCTGACTAGACCAGACCGTGTGTACTGGTTCAGGTAAGAGCTCAAAACGCAAGGAATCCAGAACAGATAAACCCTTCAAGACCAATAAGGGGAGCAGTGATACTGGGTGGGTGAGGAATAAGGAGAAATAGATCACAAAGTTTGATGTATGCTCCCATCCCAGGGGGACAGACAGCATAAAAGTGGGTAAATGAAATGGGACAGCAGTCGGTGTAAGACATGAAAGAAAAAAAAAAGATAAATTATAAAGGGCCCAAGGGGGAGGGAAGGAAGAAAAATGAGCTGATGCCAGGGGCTCAAGTGTGTTGAAAAAGACGATGACAATATATATATAAAGATATGTTTGACAAAATGGGTATATGTCTGGATTGTGATAAGATCTGTAAGAGCCCCCCAAAAAATAAAATTAGAAACAAGTATAAAAGAATGGGGTTCATTTCCTAAGTTTCCCCACTCTACTAGAAATATCAAGCAACCTCCTGACTTGGACCTTTTTGTTAAGATGTCACTTTCTGCCACTTCAAGTCTGCTCCATGCTATTCCATCAGAGACAATCCCTGACTCCTTATATAAGACATACCACAGTCTCTGTTTCTCTCCCATTTTTCTTCTTGGCCCTCACATCATATTTTGCCTTTTGTTGTTACCTCCCCTACTAAAGTACAAATTATACCAAGGCTAGTACTTTGTCATTCATCTCTATCCCCAGTGCCAAGCAGAGAGCAGGTATTTTATACATAATTGTCAAGCAAATGGTTTCACATCTGGAATACTTGCTGAATGCCTTGTATGTAATTACAAAGCTGGGGGTGGGGGTGGAGAACAGGTATAACTGGAATTGTATAAAAGGGGGGTGATTCAGGAGAACTTCATAGGAGCAGTAGTTTTAATTATAAGAATGAATAGTTGATCGTCCCTTAGACCTAGTAAAATTAATGAGGTTTCCAGGTGAGGGTATGTGCAAAGGCATAGAGGCTATCTGTCTTAAACCAGTTCTCTCTCTCTCTCTCTCTCTCTCTCAAGCCATTTAAGGTTTTGGCAACTGAAACTCTAAATCACAAAGCATTAGATGCAGATATACACAGTGCAATTCCAACAGAAAAAGTGGATGGGACATGTTGTTATGTTACTACCTACAAAGGTAAAATAAAACTAATGTCTTACTGTAAATATAACTATACACTAAAATCATATCAAAATCTGAAATGGGGTGTTTGTTTTTCATAAACTCTTGGATAAAGCCTTGGTCTACGAGGAGTGACTCAGTGGCTGCAGCAATTGGGTCCCACATCACACTCGTGAGAATGGCTCAGCCCAGGACAGGGTTTCGTCCCTTGGAACACTGGATCACCGTGAGCTGAAACCAACTCGGTGGCACCTGACAACAACATAAGAGCAAAATAATACAAATTGTTATACTAATTTTTGATAGCAATCTTTAAGGGAGGAAAGAACTGTGGCATGTGATGCTCATTAAAGGCCAGGCAGCATGATAGATGCCTTAAATGTATATCCTTAATTCACTCATAAACACCCTAATTTTCATAAGAGGAAATCAAGGCTCAAGGAGCTTAGAAATAATTTTTACAAGACCATGTCATAAATGAAAGGACAGAGTGGTCACAGACCCTAGGTTTTCTAACTTTTAAGCTTGACCTCTTTCCACGGAGCACAGTGAAGTGTTAAGCCCATTGATGATTGTCGCATTTTATTATACAAGGGAGTTTCAAAAGTTCATGGAAAAATGGGATTAAGAGATTATGTACATTTTTCCATGAGCTTTTAGAATCCCCCCTCATGCTTTATTTATTTGCTAACCGCCATCTTTAAATTGTTCAAGACTTTTATTTTTTTAAGATGCATCAATTGCATCATTGGTGTGAGTATGTTTATTGGTAGCAAATAAAAAAGGGCTGGCTTGCTAGAAGCACTGAGAAATGGTGTTCACAAATCCATAGTTTCAGAAAAAGGCTAACAGGGCATTGAAAGTAAGGATACACATCTGACAGCAAGGGAAGGAGGTGCAGACCTCTTTCTCAGGTTGCAGTGTCTCAACTCATGACAACTTGATGTGGGCGGGGAAGGAGTCCAAACTGGACTCAGCAGGGAAGCTTTGTATTTCGCTGGGGATGCAGCACTGCCTTGCTGACACTCTGCCCAGTAATACCTCAGACCAGACCGTGCTTGTCAGGAACTTTATTAGTATATTTCATTTCCATAGCTTGTTTCCAGATGACTCATTTTCTCACTAATGATATTTATTAAAATTACAGTGTCTTATAAAAGTACCATTTACTTTTTCTTCATCTCTGTTACTCTTTCATCCAAAAATAAAGTGTTATGGCACCAGTTACCACTAGAGTGTGTACTTAGGCCACTTCTCTTCGAGAAGATGACTTTTTTATTGCTAGAAAAATTATCAGAAATCTTTCAAAATAATGTGTTTCCTTCCTGTCTTCTCTTCTTGTTTCTATTTCTATTTCAGGCCAGCCATACCTTTGGGCAAGGCTCGACAGAAAACCCAACAAACAAGCTGAAAAAAGGTTTAAAAAATTTCTACATTCTAAAGAAAATTCTAAAGGTTAGTGGACTTCCCCCCCCCCCCCCAATCATTATTTACAGAGCTGTGTGTATGGTATTTCTGTTCATTATATTTCTCTGGATAATTTCAACAGTTTGGGGAAAATACTATTTTTATACATGAAAGAATATTCTTGAAACATTTACAATGTTTCCTGTCACTTTTGTGGCTATAATGTGAGGGAATCTTACTGAAGTACAAAAATTGTTACACATTATAACATCTAAGACACATGGATGTAATTTTATAATCAGGCACCAATCTTCAAAAAATTTTCATGTTTAATATGAGTACATTAAAATGTCTGTATATGAAAATGACTTTTAAAAGTTTTGGAGAAAATTCCATTTCCCCCAAGGTTTTAAAGCCTCTTTGTACACTGTATTAATCTCATAAGAGTGCCTTCAGTTCGAACATCACAAATGTGGCTTCCAAAGCTATCTGCTGAGCAGATGAAATTCAAGCCTCAGAAGGTTCTGTCAGTGACTTTTTTTTCTTATTTGACTTTTAATGGGTTAATCTAGATAGACATCCTCAAAGGACACAGGTTGATTACAAGGAGCCTATAGCAAAAAAGTTTGGAAAAAAAATTGAAAATGCATCGATGAGAAAGAGGCCAGGAAAGTTGCACCGAGGAATCATTTCCCCTCACACCTATTTATCAGTCATTCATTGTCCTTTGAGAATTTTGTAGGAAACCTTACCCAGTTCACCTGACAGACCCTACCTTTACCTCTTTAGACTTCTTATTCCCCAAACTCAAAAGAACATTTATAAGGAACATGATTTGAAAGTTCCTGCCACCCACCACTGTTCAGGAGAAAAATGAGGCTTTCTGTTGTCCCAAAGAAGCACACATGGACGGTTCTATTCTGCCCTGCAGTGTTTCTGAGAGAAAAACTCAGTGGGAGTCAGTAGCTTTTTGGAGAGATGCCAAAACTGCCCTTTTGATGTGGTGTAAATTGAAAAACACAAGAGACATGGAAAACACCATCTTTAGAATTGTGTCCACCTAGATGGAGGATGTGTCAAGAAACAGGAGTTCTCCCTTAAAAAAAAAAGTTTCTTTGATTTGATAGCAATACATTTGATAACTTTGCACTATCTTTAATCAATGTGTTTGATTTGCATTATTCAGGGGCTTCAAAAAGTTCATGTAAAAGAATTCTGTTATCTGTCAATTACATTTTTTCCCCACTGTTTTTGGAAAATGGTCTTGTGCTCAAATTAAAAATATATGTCAGTATACATGTCAGTACCTTAACCCTGAGTAGAGTCATATTAAGCTGTTCAGGAGTTTATTACTTACTGCTTTAAATATGCTTGGTGTTCCATATTTTTTTTAATTGCTGACATAAGATTATCCCATTCTTTTAGAGTTTTTTTGGAATGTTGAGGAGGACTTCAGGCCTGTTCCAGAGTTCTGGCTACCAGCGAAAGAAATAGAACAGTTAAATGGAAAACCTGTTCCTGATGAAAATGGACACATTCCTGGTATCATGAAATCTCTTCTGAAACGCTGTTGTGTTTACTAAAGAACAAATAGTCCATTCAATCTGAAATTAATGGAATGTAATTCTATTAATTTTTTAAATAACCTTAGGGATCTTAATAGCTAATAAATACAGAATTCATAAACCAAATGTCTGTGGAGTCTAGCAGTTCATACCAAAGTTTTTAAATATCAAGAGTGTTGTCTCAGACTTAGAATATTGTTAAGACGATGTTGTATTTTGCTATCTGTGGTCTGTGAAATCAGTGAAGCGCCAAGTTGGGATATCGTTAATGCCCTTGGCGAGATAGATTCATACAGTTTGGGCTGAAATATCTCGAGACCTTTATCTTTAGAGTAAAAGAAGTGTAGGGCAATGGTGGTTCTGTGGTTAAATCACGGGATAAACAGTTCAGTGGTTTGAACTTGCTTTCTGGGTGGAAATCTGATATTTTGCTTCTGTAAAGATTTATAGTCCTGGAAGCTCAGGGGCGATCCTCCTCTATTCTAGGGGACTGCTGACTGAGAATTCCATAGATGGCAGTGGATTTGGTTTGGGGCTTAGATTTTTTTTTCCTTTCACAGTGACCCCAGAAAAGTAGCTTGATGAAATAAGTTGATGAAGGATCTCACTGTAGTTTTTGAGAGATTAATGAGAAGTTTTTTAGAAATGTATGCTACTGTATATGAGAGTATTCCAGAGTAAGCATCTGCTCAGTGGGTATTTTTTAAATGCTTATTTTGTGCAAACTGTTTTATGCTTTGATAATTCAAGTGAAAACCAGACCCCTTGTCTTGAATCCACTTTTAGACATTGAGAGGAATCTGCGTCTAGTAGTATTATTTAAAGACTAAAAGATTGCTTACAGTACAATGAGAGAAAAGCGGAATCTCCACTTCTGTGGTGACTTCCAAGAGTTGACGTTAACGTTGAAGCCTAAGAGCTGTGTAATTAGTCAGCAAGAAGGAGGGTGAGCGAAGGCAAACTCCCAGGAAGAGAGAACCTGGTGCGTTTAGGGTGTTTCAAATGAAACTTCCTTATGGCAGGAATAGTTAGGGTGTAAGACATCTTGAGATTTATAAAATGAAGGAGTTTGAAGATGATTGTAATTAAGGGGTGCAAGAAGACTTCAATTTAGAAATCCTCTCACTGCCCTTGAATCGATGCTGATTCATAGTGACCCTATTAGGACCGGGTTGGATTGTTCTGTGAATCTTTGAGACGGTCACTATGTGCTGGAGTACAAAGCCCTGGGTTTCTCCCACCAGGCAGCTAGTGGTGTCAAACTACTGACTTTGATGCTCACCACCCAATCTGTGCTCTGGTAAAAATGGGCACGGGCTTCACTCAAGGCCCCCTGACCAACAAAGAAGTTTGCAATATTGGTGAGTGATGAAAGCCAAATAAAAGGAGATCACAGTGTCATGTAGTACAGTTTTGTGTTACTTTGTTTTGGGAAAGGATTCCCCAGTGAAGGAGCTTATTCTGACAAGATTGAGGAAGGAGAAAATAGTATTATCTACATTCACTAAATGTGGAATCAATAAATTGTTCAATAATAATTGGGACAGTTCAATTACTTATAGAATATTTCCACTGTCCTTAGCAGAAAAGGCAGAGAAAAAGAATTCTATGAAAAGTTGAATCCTCCACATTAAGTGCTGTGCAGTGGCTACTAAATCTGGGTTTTTTAATGTCTTAGTAAGAAAGGGCTCTGTAGTGAATCAAATGTAAGGTAAATTCTTTACATAAGAAAATTAACCTTTATGATTAAGATAAAGTGGTAACAGAAACTTTTCATTGTTTTTAAAAGTGTTATCTTTTAAACCTGATAGGTCATTTAATAAATGGAAAATTTATAACAAATAAATTGGTCTCGATCCAAACAAAAAACAGTATTAGTATAAAACCACTTTTCTTTAAATGATAGGTTGGGTACCGGTGGAGAAAAACAACAAACAGTATTGCTGGCATTCCTCTGTAGTTAATTATGAATTTGACATTGCTCTGGTATTGAAGCATCATCCTGATGATCCAGAACTTTTGGAAATTAGTGCAGTAGCACTATCAGATCTGTTAGAACAAACACTGGAACTGATAGGAACAAACATTAATGGAAACCCATATGGTAAGTAAACCCTGTATTCTTTTCAGCTGTAGTAGTTCATGTATACAATTTCCGAGGCTCAACTTAAAACCTAGCCATTTGGAAGAACGTTTTCACATTCTACTTCTCCCACAAAGAGTTAGTCTTGGAAGCTCACGAGGGCAGCTTTTCCATGTCTTATAGAGGTGCCAAAAGTCAGAATTGACTTGATGACAGTGAGTTTGTTTTGTTTTGGTTCTTACCATTTATTCTAAAATGTTGTTTCTTTAAATTTTTTGTTTTTCTTCGTTCTTTTCTGTGATAGCATGACAGAAAGAAGTGTGTATGAAAGTAATCTGCTAAATTATTCATTGCTTTCTAATGTTTAGGTGAACTATGTTGATAAAAATTTTGGTTTTCACTGCTAGGTGTTATGCATTAAATAAACAATAATAAATGAAAGACTTTTCATGGTACAATATGATAAATACCACTTGAAAAACAGTTGTTTGATGCATTAAGGAAGATTACAATGAAACTATGAAATGGCAAAAATTGCATTATGAAGCACCAAAATATAGACTGTATACAAATCTTGAAGGTATGAAGGACTCCTTGGTGTCAGAGGGATAAGTAGATAGACAATGAAAATTAAAGTTACACTAGCACTAAGCCCATACAGAGTTCACCAGGTGATTGATGGGCAGGTGTAAAGGCACTAAAATAGTTAATGCATGTCATTAGAGAGGAGCCCCCCGGGGGTATCGTGTTAATACACTGGGCTGTGAATTGCTAGGTCAATAGTTTGAAACCACCAGTTCTTGGAACCCATAGGAGCAGTTCTCCCCTGCGTTAACGGGTTGCTATGAGCGGGAATCGATTCACTGTCATGAACTCGAGTCGTAGCTGAATGTCAATGTAAACTTTTGTAAAGGCCAGATCATGAATATTCAGCCTGTGGGCCTATAGATTGGGCAGTACGTAATATGTAAATAGTAGTTGTGGCTACTCCCATTAAACTTCATTTATAAAAACAGGGATATGGCTGAATCTGACCCACAAATGATTCAATTCACAAGGTAGAATTTGGATTTAATAAGAATGTGCCTCCCTCCCTCCCTCACCCCTTTCCCCAATTGGAGAGGGAAATTTTGTTATTCTCTGAAAAGTTCCTTTCAAAAAGTATGACTAATGGCAAATTGTGTCACAGGATTAGGAAGCAAGAAGCATCCATTACATCTTCTTGTTCCACATGGAGTATTTCAAGTGAGAAATCTGCCACCATTGAACCACAATGACCTGTTGTCATGGTTTGAAGGTTGCAGAGAGGGCAAAATTGAAGGAATTGTGTGGCACTGCAATGATGGCTGTTTAATCAAGGTACTGGCGAAAACAATTTGTAGACTTGTTAGTTTTTATTCCTTGAGCAAAGTAGGTATGCATTAAAATTATGTAAAAGAGTACAAACTGCATTTATTGTAATTCATAGTAAAGAAATTTCATCTCAGCTCACATGCTACCATTCTTTAGATGTGTACAGTTTCCCAATGTGCATTAATGGGGCATTAATTCTAGAGAAGCCCTTCAGGGTTAAGAACTGCACAGTCAGACTCTGAAAAACACTACCTACTACGGTCTTCTTCTTGGGGACTTGTGTTACACATTAGTGCCCCTGAGATCCTGGATAATTTAACTTGGTTTATTTCAGTATTTCTAAAATTAACTTGATATAGACTCAAAAGTGTCAAGGTGACAATTTATAGAGAATTTTGTAATTTTTGCCTCTCTTCCATTTCTTTATGTCTTCTCATAAGTACCTGGAATCTATCATGTTAAAAACTGGATTTATCCCTCTGATTCCATACAATACAGTACCTCTCCTCCCAGTGTCTTTCAGTCTTACCTTTGTCCTGCCCTTCAGAGGTCAGTGAGAACAACACTTCTTGCATGAGACTGTTGAGTACCATTAAGACTGTTGATGTGCTAGCTCTTCCTTAATTTTTAAAATCTGCCTTTCTCTACATATTATACACCCGTGTACTGCCTATTCTAACCATACTTAACTAATTGCAGTAAGACCAACAACAACAAAAAACAACAAACTTTCTTATATTTATTTTTTCCACTGCTAGCTTTCCTATACTCAAAAACAGACTTTTATTCTCATTACATTTTTATGGAGCCCCTGAGTTATGTTCCTGTAAGTGCTAGAAATAATTAAAAAATGCTCATGCCTTCTTAAAAGTTTACAGTTTAATGGGGAAATAGATGGTAAGTGTGTATAATGTGTCAGAAAAAGGGGGGTGGATGCACAGGGTAGATTTGAAACGTGACTGGCAGATAATAGGCACTGAGAGCACAGGGTTGGAGATTGTTAGCTGTAAGCTGAAACTCACACCGTTTTTCCTCTTCCCAGGTCCATCGCCATCATCTTGGTTTACATTGGCCAATTCCAGATACTTACATGAATTCAAAACCAGTTATCATCAACATGGACCTAAACAAATATGACTATGCCTTTGATTCTAATTGTTTGTTTAATTATTTTTTAAAAATAGATAATCATAAATTTGGTAGTCTGAAAGATATAATGTTTGATGTATAAATGAAAACATAATTTAAATAAGTCTGTTATTCTGAATATCATGAATGTTTAAAAGATAAAGGTAGCTTAAGCTTCAATATAGCCCCTAGCATTTAAAGAAATCTATCTGCCAGTTTCAAATATTTGAGAATCAGCAATTGCTCAAAGGTTGGATTGTATCCAATAACTGGGTAGTCTAAATAACAATAACAATTAGGGAAGCAATTAGAGCAATAATTTATTTTCTAAATCAAATAGTTTAAACTCTGCATCTTTATATTAACAAAAACATGGCTCAACCTTTTAGGCTAAATATATATATATATATTATCACATTGAATCCAAAAATCTTAACACATATAAATATAGTTACACTAAACCTAAATTTTAAATATTGAAATGTCAGCCTTTTTCAAAACAAAACTGAATATATATAATATATGTAACTTATGATAGCTCCACTGCCTATTTCTCAATTTATTCCAAGTCTCCAGAATATATACATTCCTAATGATTTAAGAATTTCATGTAATTTTATTTATTAAAAATTACAATTTGGGTAAAACACATCATTTGGGTAGAGAGAATGAAGTTCTACAGTTCTAAAACTTGCTTGATTTTTAGATGGAATTTTAACTTACAAAGTTAATAGTTAGCTTCACATGTAATATAAATATGGGAGGCCATTAATAAATGGGCAAATTAGCAGGACTTTCATCTTCATCTTCAAATTGTTCAGAAGCATCCGTAAAACTAGTCAGTTCATGTCCAAATTGTTCAGCAAGTTTCTTTAATTTCTCTTCTAAAAGAATATTTTTTTTCACTTCTTCCTTATAATTATATTTCAGATCTTCAATTTCTTCAAAAAATGAAGGATCAAAATTTTCGAGTTCCTTTTTCAGCTTTTTTACTTGCTCCTAAGAAAAACAGAATCTTTTTTAATGTACCTTTTTTTTTCTTTCTTCACATCACTGCCCTGGTGGGAGTAGGAAGCCCAGCTTTGCTCCTGGAGAGCTGCTGCTGGATTTGAACCATCAACCCTGTGGGCTGCAGTCCCACACACACCCACTGTGCCACCAGGGGTCAGCTGAGAAACAGAATCTTCAAAAGATGCAAAGAAACACACATCTTTTTTTTTGGGGGGGGGGGGCAAGGAATACACATTTTGTAGGTTTCAACTAGTGAATTTTAACTAAATATGACAGACAAAGCAATCTGAATAAAACAAACAGGTATTAAGACAGAAGTAGTTCATATGATTTTGTTTGTGAAATATCACTGACTTTTCAACTGTTGTATTCTATGTTATGTTCTGCTCTTTGACTGTTTTTTTATTATAGTGGAACTTAATCTTTCTCTAAAAACATTTGGTGTTCTCAGAGAATAAAAATAATTAGCCATTCATAGCATTGGAGTTGTTGTGGTTGTTTCTACAAATGAAGAGTATTACAAATACAGAACTTTCAAAGAATAAGGTCATCTTATAATTATATAAGTAGAGCAATTCTGAGTTTTCTATTTAAGAACAAGTTAAGCATCTGAGCATGGGGATAATTTCAGACTACTGATACAGCCAGAGATTGCTAGCTCTTTCTAATGATCAGGCCCAAGTTTCATGTTTACAAAATCTTAAGTGCAATGAGAAAATTAGTTTCAAGATTTTCAAAACATTCTAAAACATGCTTCCTAATGTGACCCAAAGCTGAAGAACATTAAAGCTGTGAACAATTTTTTGTGGCAAAAGAATAAACGTACTCTCTGGACTTGTTGCCGCTGTATCTGCCTAGCTTTTGTGGAGCACTGCGTGCGTGTTGTTGGGTGCCCCCGAGGCAGTTCCGACTCTTAGTCACCCTCTGCCCAATACACTTAGGAACAATCTACTGCAAGATCGAAGACTAGACATTTTCATTTTAGCAAGTTTTAGAATCTATACTCAAAATTGGTGGTGACAGAAAATTTTTCCAGCAGTTACTTCCCCAAGACCTTGATAGTTTTAACTAAAATAGTTGAATACTTACCTTCAATTGCTGCTTTTCTAAATCTGACATTTTAAGCTGTGTCTCTGTGTCTTTCATCTTTTCCTTTAGTTGCTCAGTATCTGTCAAAAAAAATTTTTTTAATGAACCTCATGTTTATCTCATGGTGTATAAGTTCAAAATCAAGAAGTTTACTAAAGCCGGAGAATGAAGAAATGGAGAACATGGAAAGTTGAGTATCTGACAGCTGAAATGGCCTTTGGAGACAAATACTCTGTTGGTTGTGTCAGGTCTTATTTCACAACGGGCTGAAAAAGAGGCATCTACTTTGTGCTAACTCAAAAGTGTGGTTAATTTTTTACATAATGAGGTCTGTATTTTCCAGAGAAAAATCCTAGAAACAAAATTTGCCAGATACTTTTAAGTAAAAGAAGAAAAATAATATTACATAACCATCAAAATAGTATTACATAACCAATTCAAAAGGGCTTCAAAAAGTTTATAGAAAAATGAAAAGATAGTTCTTCCATGAACTTTTTGAAACTTCCTCACAGAGTTGGCTGTCCACATAGTGACGTACATTTTTACACAGGCTGGATAAGGAACTCAGAGATATAACACACAGCTCGATATGATGCCTTTGCTAGAAATCAAAGTAGCCACATTTCGCACAGGAACCTTCAGTTTGACTTCCTGGGTTTCTCACCTAGAAGTAACATAATTTTTTATATGGAATCTTAATACTATTTTTGCTAGATGATAATTTTTATCTAAGTTTGAATTAAAGATTACATATAATGTGTCCCTGGGTTATAATTTGCATCAAATAGTTAAAGATTTCTTCCTTTTTTTTTTTTTTGAAAATGGGCAGCAAATATTTTAATCAATTAGACAAAAATATTTAAGATGGCCTTGGAACTGTCCAAAATAGAACACGAGGGCAGAAGAGTGGAGATAGGGAAAAAGTAACTTCCCATAGCTTTGTTCACAAACACAAGGACAGGCTTGAACTATACTTTGTTCGGGAAAAGCAGAACAAAGTATAGTTCAAACCTGCCCTTGTGTTTGTGAAGAAAGCTAATGTGTTTTTAAGAGTTACCAGTGATAATATTGATCTAGACTGGTAATGAGAAAATAGTAAAAGAACATTATACATAGCATTTCCACATTTTAATAACTAGGTTTAGATTTTACTTGGCAGTGAGTTTCTGTGTGGATTTTTTTTTTTATGAAGTGTGTGTGTGTGTGTGTGTGTGTGTGTGTGTGTGAGTATATATATCTGGGTTGGCAGTTCAAGACAACTAATTGTACCATAGGCTAAAGACAGGGCTGCCTGCTCCTGTAAAGATTTACAGTTTCAGGAATCCTATGTTCTATATAGGTCTGTTAGGAATTGGTCTTCTTGATAATAGTGGGGTTGCTCTTGATTTGGAGCCTTAATCATCTTAGAGATGTAACCAAAACAAACCAACCCACTGCCATCACACATTCTGATTCATACCACCCTGCATAAGGTTGGTTTCTGAGACTGAAATTTCTGTAGGAGCAGAGAGCCTCTTTCTCCCTAAGAAGGACTGGTGGATTCAATCGCTAGCCTTGCAATTAACCCACTGCCTAATGTTCAACACTAACAAGATTCCTTTTGAAATAGACCAGTCCATATTTCCCTCATTGGAGAAAAACAATAACTGTTAAGAAATTCTCTCTGGTCACAGATTTAGAAAGACTGATGAACATATCAAGTATTGATGTCAAGATCTCTGATACTGTGATTTGCCAAGGGGACATAAAAAAAAATTGACCTAAGAGTTTTTCCATGAACTTTAAAAAACCCCTTTTCAGAATGATTTTTAACAAACCCCTGGTCTACACTTGAGTCACTGAGAGAGAACTGTGGTTAAGAGTAACGAGTGGTTAGGCCTCTCCAGTTTCCCAAGGAGTCCCTGTGGCAGGGTGAGGAAGGTGCTTGGTTTGATTATCAGCTGCTCCCTGGTAGTGTAGTGGTTACATGCTGGACTATAATGTGCATGGTTGGCAGTTCAAAACCACCAGCGACAGGGTCAGCATCGATTCATGGCGGCAAGCTTGTTTTTTTTTAGTTTCCACTAGAGAAAGATGTTGCAGTCCACTGTACCACCCTCATTGAGCCCCAGCGTGGGGCTAAAGATTGTAACTGACTCAGTGGCAGTGTAGGTTTATCCTCTGCTGCTACTCAGCTTTTATGGGGTGGTTTGGTAAACCAGAAATAGGGTGGTGGTAGTAAATATTCTTTGAATTTGCTTTAATGTATGGAAATTTAACCAACCAACAGGTTTATGAGCCGTTATAAAGAATGCCTCTAAAGCACACAGGATAGTGTCGTGTACAACTCACATGACAGTTCCAAGGCCAAGTAGCAACATGCATAGGATATCAAGGAAGATATAAAAAATATTGGTTGTGCAAATGTAAATTGTTATATCCCTTTGGAGGAGATTTTGACATTTCAAATTATCAAATGATATGAGTGCATTAAGGTGTTTAGTATTAAAAGCGTGAAAGTAAATTAAGTATGCATCAAAAGAAATGAATCATTTGTTTTGCTCATGTGATAAAACACTGGTATTATTAAAAGAAGGATATCTATGTGTTCTTTATAGCTTTTAAAAAAAGTTGTATATGTGTATAGCATGAATTCAAGTTTTTCCATATATAAAAATGTATACATATGTTAAAAACAAAAGGGAATGGTTAATTCTTTATGAATGGCAAAGGCAAGGAATAGAAAGAATTTCTTTTTACTTTGGAAAAGGAGAAAATCATATAGATAATTTTATTTGTATTTTTTAAATCAGTACCAACAAATTACACCAACATTTAAAAGAAGTTTTTCATAGGGCTTAGAAGAGTCTATACTTAGAGACTGGAAACAATAGATCTAGTCCTCAGTACTTAGTGCATCTTGACCACATGCGTAACATCCAGATGGAGCACAAGCAGAAAAACAGACTTGGGTACTTGTTACTCTAAAGTCAACCTCAAAATGTCTCACTGGAAATATTTTGTTTCTTGGGAGGAAAAAGAAACTGCTTCCTATCATGCATTGATTTTATAATAAGACAATTAATAGAAGTCTTCAAAACACACTTTAATTTTAAAATGTAGGTTAGCTAACATGCTATAAATATGCTTTGAAATACATTACCAAGTTTGTTTCTTTCATCACTTCCATCTTGATCTTTGTTAACTTTAAGCTGATGTAATAATTCTGCCTTTTCTTTTTCCAGTTGACTATTAGTTAATCTATAACACAATGATAATACAGTTAATAATAAAAAGGTCTTACTTTGACAGACATTCAACTAGCTCCTGACTATGATGCATTAGATGTTGCCAACAAAATTGGGATCATCTAAACTGAGCCTAGCTAGCTATTGCTATGTATAAACTTTTTCAATTAAAAAAAAGGTCTGACTTCAGTTTAAAGGCGCATTTCTTCAGAACTATTGATGTGCAGTGCTTAAAATATGCTAATGTTAATAAAATCATTTATTTTTATTCTCGTTGCTTTAATGAAACCTCCCACAATGGAATAAAACTTATTCCTTTATTAATATTTATTCTTTCTGTTATATATAGGGTCTCTATGAGTTGGAACTGAGTTGATGGCCCCTATCAAACTGAAGTACCAAAGAGTAGTTTTCTGTCAGAAAAGCCTAATGAGATATTACATAAACTCATAGAATTAAGACTTTTTTTTCCATCTCAGTGGTATTTGTCTCCAGGAATCTAATATTTAAAATGTTCTATCCTACTAGTAAATTTAAACTAAATTACAAAGTGGAAAAATAATTAGGATGTGGGTTTTTAGTACTAGTTATGTAAAAGAGAGTGGTTGACATTAGACCCCTTGCCACTGAGTTGCTAAATATGTAATGAGGCTACAAAGCAAAAAGGTCGCAAAATTCTAGTTACCAGCTGTAAGAAATGTAGTAACATTGAGAGAGGGGACAATGAAGTAAAGAGCAGTCATGAGCATAAACACGCACCTCAAAACTTGGAGCTCTCGCTTAAGGCTTTGTTCTGTCTTATCATATTCAGGTACATTTTTTAAAATCTCAATCTGAGAGCACAAAGAAAAGTTAGAAGATTAAGTTTAACATGGAGATGTGAGGTTTTATAAATACACATTTTCAATAAAGCATAAATATTAAAAGCTGAATTTTAAAAAGCATACATGGCTTACCATACAATCCAGGTATTGAGCTCCTAGTTATTATATAATCGAAAATTTGAATGAACAAGAAATCTGCCGGTAAATTTGATAACTTTAAGAAACAGTGATGAAAACTGGACACAACTAAGAAAACCATAGCTGAATGGATAATCCCATTAACATCCATACAGTGGAGTATTCAATGATCAAGTGAACTGTAAGTTATAAATAAAACTTAACAATACCAATGTGAAAAGACAAACTGAGTGTATGATTCCTACCGTATTGATACTCTATAAAAGCCAAAGTTCAGAAGTTGAACAAAAGACTGTATAGATGAATCGGTGAAGCACAAAGTAGTTTTGGGAAGTAAAATTATTTTGCATTAATACTGTAATAGTTATCAGTTACAATTATATAATTGTAAATGAGGGGGTGCATAGACTGGGGATGTAAAGCCCAGGTGTAGGTCGCAGGACATCCCCTTACAGAAGAGTAGCAGGGAGAACAGTGCAGTATACCGATGAAACATAACTTTCCTCTAGTTCTTCAATGCTTCCTCTCCCACTATTGTGATCCCAATTCTACCTTACAAATCCATCTGGACAAGAGGATGTACACTGGTGCAGACAGAAACTGAAACACAGGGAATCCAGCACAGATGATCCCTTCAGGACCAGTGGTGAGAGTGGCAACAACAGGAGGGTGAAAGGAAGATGGAGTATAAAGGGGAAAGCAGTTATAAGGATCTTCACATGACCTTCTCCCTGGGGTACAGACAACAGGGAAGTGGGTGAAGGGAGACATCAGACAGTGTAAGATAAAATAATAATCTATAAAGGGGTTCATGAGGGAGGAGACAGCAGGGATGGAGGGGAGAAAAGGAGCTGATACCAAGGGCTTAAACAGAAAGTAAATATTTTGAGAATGATGAGGACAACAAATGTACAAATATGCTTCACATACGATAGATGCATGCATGGATTGTGATAAGCGTATGAGCCCCCAATAAAATAATTTTTTTAAAAAATACTGTAATAGTAAATATACATTGTGTAACAGAAATATGACAGTGTGCTTCTTTAAAGACACGTATGCTTATAAGTCTTATTCTGAAGGAATTTCACAATGTGCTACAGGATTGATGTGAGTGGGAATTGAGTTTGGATTTAGAAGAGAGTGCATTTGTTAAAACTATGCAACACGTGAACCTGAATATAAGATGGACTTCAATTAATGCAATATCGATGCTGGTTAATTATTTTTACAAAGGAGTGCCCCCCCCCAAAAAAAAACTGGCATTTTCTTAAAACTATGTATTTAAATTTTTTTTTGGCATCACTGCCCTCAGGTGGTGGGAGTAGGAGGCCCAGCCTTTGCTCCGTGGAGCTGGAATTGAACGTCCATCCCAGTGGGCCGCAGTCCCGCGCACAACCACTACGCCACCGGGGCTCAGTCCTGAATTTTTGTTATAAAACAACCTAATCACATCCAAACTACTCCCCATTACATTTGTCAAATCTGTAATTTCCTTCTTGGAAATATTTTTTCAAACTGCTTTTTTTGGAAGGCTAACACCACCTTTTTTTCTTCACCTCTGCTGGATCATCAAACTGCTGTCCTTTCATGTCCCTCTGCATTTGCAGGAACAAAAAGAAGTCCCACAAAATGAAGTCAGGCAACTAAGTTATGTGCAGGTAGAAAAAGACATGCTGTTTTTGCCCAAAAGTGGTTGTGGCAGTCATGTGCTTATGTTAATTTTATGATTGAAATGCGGGGGTGGAGTCTAGCCTGCTAATCTGGAGATAGCCATTGAGTAGCCAAGGAGGCCTTATGTGGGCATGGCTTTGTCCTGAGACTTCTGGGAAATCTCGCGATATTTCCCTCATGAAGATGAGAAGCTATCTTCCCTAGTTGTTGGGAGTCAGTCTCAGAGACGATTAATCACGGACAAGACAAGCTGGCAGCGTTTGAGAAGCTGGAGGAGCTGGCGGAAAGACCACACAGCTTTGTCCTGAGGAGCCAGACCTATGAAGCTGGGGCAGCCAGATGGAGACCTCTGCCAGCGATGAGTTGCTTCTGCTGTTGATGGACCCTGAGTCCTGAAGGCGA